>JANHAO010029427.1:0-10376 GCA_026873985.1 Saraca asoca
TTTAATATAACTTCCTCCTGAAAGATGTATAAATTCATATATCAAAGTTACTATTTAGAATTTTTGCACTAAAGGGATTTAGATTCAGTGAAAACATTACATAAAATTGTTAAGGTTCAAAATCTAGCCAGACTAAATCCTAAAAGATCAGAGAAAATGGACAAAAGCCTCACCAGATCAATTGCAGGAGTAATGAGGACCATAATGTCCTGACTTTGTTACAGATAAAATGAAATCACAAAATCAAGGGAATAACTAGTCTAAAGAAATAAATAGAAAAAGTGTTGGATTTCGAAACAAAATATTTTGTTTTAAATCTTTTTTTCTTCGTTTTTATTCAACCAAGTTATAAGAATAGAGAAACAAAGAAGACTAGTGTTATATGTGAAATTTGGTTCGCCCTAGATGGACTTGCGAGCAGCCCAAGATCGGCAAGGGACCAGCTCGAGGAATGCTCAGATCGCTCTGCTATCAGATCACGCCGCGAGGTGACCTCCTCAGCTCGAGCTTGTTCATGACAAAGCGAGCTCGACCTCTACTTCCCCATCCTGAAGATGGGCACGTCCCCAGACTGAACGATCTAGCTAATGAAGTATGATTAGTGACCTGGGAGCTCGCTAAATAGAAGACCCATTCACACTCTACCCAGGAGACATGTCGGGCCCACTTGTTGAAGATAATCTGCAGTAGCCGAATAACAGGATTTTGTCTGTCCATTCTATCTTGTACAATAAATGTTGATGTAATAGATTTACTGCATATGAAATTACCATTGTAACCTCCTCTCCTTTATAAATATGAGGAAGGATCCTTCTGCAAAGAGGAGAACGTCTTTGATGCAAGCAGAAACTCTGCCAAGATAGAGAGAGGAGAACCTGAGTGCTAAAACTCTATAGAAACACCATCTAAATAATACACTACCATGGACGTAAGGTTCGGTTATACCCAGATTTGGCCGAACCACATTAAAAATCTTATGTCTCTTTATTGCTCTTCCCTTCATCTTTGTGTGTTTTACTGATTTGTTGTGTCTGAACCAGTTGACGGTCAGAGATCCCGAAAGAATCCCTCTGTTGGTCGGAGTTTGGCTCAATACCAAAATCTGACATCAACATTTTTGGTGCCGTCTGTGGGGATCTCACTTGTTCTGGTTCATTTCCTACTACAATGGCCAAGGGAAGAGCCACCAGAGCTTCAAATGTGCAACCCAGTCTTCCAAAGGGTCATGTCTCGATGATAGACTCGTCCACCGCTCCTGTCATCGAAGCAGCCACTAGCATCCCCCTAGCCAGCTCTGTACAACCAGTCCCCGCTACTAATGATACTAATAGACCACAAGCCTGGCTCCAATGTTAGGAAAAGCTCGAACACATGATGGAAGAGCTGGCTAAAATAGTCACAATGCTAGTACAAGCACAAGCTCAAAATGTGCAAGGGCAGGTTAAGACTGCCCTACCCGGGGCTGAACGTTCCAGTGAAACTGATCAAGAGCACACTTCAAATCGCCATCCACATGGCTAGAAAAGTGAATCAAGCCACCAAGTCTCTAGCTAACGACTGGGGGGCTTGGACATTTTGATGGAAGATCTCCTTTAAAGAGTTAAGCATTTGGAGAAGCACCCTCAAGCTCGAGATGACCAAGGTCATATTGGGGAGTGAACCCCTTTCTCTAAGGAAATCAAGGAGGAACCCCTCTTATGCAAACTCAAGGTCCCAGCCATTTTGCTATATGATGGAGATAGCGACCCACACAACCATCTGGACTTGTTTAACATCCAGATGGACCTCCAAACTTGTAACTCCTTAGTCAGGTGTTGCATTTTCCCTGCTACTTTGGGTGAAGTCCCTCGAATATGGTTCAAGAGCCTCCCGGCTCGCAGCATTAGTAGTTGGGAGGAGTGTTAGGAAAAGTTTGTTGACCAGTACAGAGTGTTGAAGAAGTAACTCATGCCCCCATGCCATCTCTCTACGGTCTTTCAAAGTAAGCACGAAACGTTGAAAGACTATATCGCTAGCTTTATGTGTGAGGTCAATAACATGGAAAAGCCCTTAGATGAGGCCATCCTGACTGCCATTTCAGCGGGACTTCACAAAGATGAAAAGCTATTTAGAAGTTTATACAAGTCCCCAATTAGCAACCTAGGTAAATTTTATGAGCGAGCTACGAAGCAGATCAGATGAGAAGAGACTTTCGATCCGCACAAGCCCGAGGAGAGTGGCTCAGCCCAAAGTAGGAAGAGGAGTAACCGTGGAAGCAAAAATGATAATCCCGATCATTAGCTCGTTAAGAAGAGCAAGGATGAACAACCCCAATTTACAGGTTGTCACAGAACCTATAGCATCTTGTCAGATGCCCAGGATAAGATCTTTGCAATGGAAAGGGACAAAGAGGATTTCAGAAAGCCTCCACCCTTGAAGACTCCTAGTAAGTCTAGACTCAACTGAGGGAAATTCTATGCATACCACAAAGAGTTCGGGCATGTTATCTAAGAGTGCTAGGTGCTAAGAGATGCTATTGAGGATCTTATCAAAAGAGGTCATTTGCATGACTACGTTGTACAGCCTTCCAGGCAGCGGCTTGGACCATCTCGGTAGGATCCCGAGCAAGAGCAATCTCCTACTATCAGGACTGTCTTTTAAACTTCTGTAATTTTTGTAAACTATGTAAACAGTTTGAATACCTCTACTGATTTTAAATTTTCTTCGAACAGGTGATTTGCCTAACTGGCACCCTTTATTTGGGCACAAGATAGTCTCAACCACAAGATCGGTCACCTTTTTATTTAGGCACAAGATCGCTCTGATCACAAGATCGGTCACCCTTCTATTTGGGCACAAGATTGCCCCAGCCATAAGATCGGCCAACTTTAATTTTGTAGCTCTCATGTAAACTTATCTATTTGGCCACGAGATCACTCACTTATTAATTTTGCAGCTCTTATGTGAACTCTATTATTTTGCAGCTCTCATACGAACTTATCTATTTGGCCATGAGATCGACCTAGCATGAAATCGCTCACTTATTAATTTCGTAGCCCTCATGCGAACTCTATTATTTTGTAACTCTCATGCAAACTTATCTATTTGGCCACGAGATCGGCCCAAGCATGAGATCGCTCACTTTTTAATTTCACAACTCTCATGCGAACTCTATTATTTCGCAACTCTCATGTGAACTTATCTATTTGGCCACGAGATTGGCCTGAGCATGAGATCACTCACTCTTTAATTTTACAGCTCTCATGCGAACTCTATTATTTCATAACTCTCATGCAAACTCATCTATTTGGTCACAGAATCAGCCAGAGTATGAGATTACTCTAATTTACTCATAATTTTCTGATCATGTGCAGGTCGCACAGATTGTTCAAACAATACATATACAAGAACAACACACAGAGATTGCAAAAAGGAAACTTTATTCATTAAAAGACCTCAACAAGGAAAAACTACGTCGGAAAGCTTTGAATACAGGCTAATCAAAATGCAAAAGGAAAAATCTATGACTAAGAAGAAGAACTGGCCGCAAGGGGGCCATACCCTAGCTGATTAGAGCCCGTGAGCCACCAAGGTCCTTAAATTTTCCTTCCAATGCATCCCCGGTGGCAGCATCTCAGCTCCTTATTTTCTCCGGCCTCCAGCTCTTATTCTGATTTGTCAAGGAAGCAAATCAGGAAGTGCCAAGAACTTGGCCAGCAGAATAATTCCCTCATGGCAGTGCTGAGGGGACGTAGTCTAAGATCCATATGAGATCCCTCCATGTTATCGGAGAAGCGAAACCTTCTGAGTTTATTATGTAGCAGACCATACACACCCTGGTGGAAGGCCAGAATGCCAGGAATAATGGTGGTTCATCTGGAACCTTCATGTTTTGCTCAGTGCAGAAGCAGAGGGGATTCCCCCTCCCTTATATAGAGCTAAGTTTGGCTCTATAGAAGGATCTAGATCCATCCCCTAAACCGTCATCATTTATTACCTTGAAAAAGGCTAAGGGTGATGCACCAACAACTGCCGGACATGTGCAATGAGAAGCATGACCTAGAGCAGATAAAACGATAGTCTTAGAAGAAGACTTCGACTAAATGGAAACTAAAGAGTCTTAACTCCCAGCCCGCAAAATGAGTTAAGAGTTAGGAGGCTTATGTTATATATGAAATTTGGTTCACCATAGATGGACCTGCAAGCGGCCCAAGAGCAGCAAGGGACCAGCTCAAAGAATGCTCAAATCACTCTATTGTTAGATTGTGCCACGAGGCGAACTCCTCAGCTCGAACTCGTTCATGATAAAGTGAGCTCGACCTCGACTTCCCTATCCTAAAGACAGGCACGTCCCCAGACTGAACGATCTGGCTAATGAAGTATGATTAGCGACCTGGGAGCTCGCTAAACAGAAGACCCATTCACACTTTACCTAGGAGACAAGTTGGGCCCACTTGTTAAAGATAATCTGCAGTAGCTAAATAATAAGATTTTGTCTGTCCATTCTGTCTTGTATAATAAATGTTGATATAATAGATTTACTGCATAAAAGATTACCATTATGACCTCCTCTCCTCTATAAATATGAGGAATGAGCCCTCTGCAAAGAGGAGAACATCTTTGATGCAGGTAGAAACTCTACCAAGATAGAGAGAAGAGAACCTGAGTGCCAAAACTTTGTAGAAACACCATCTGAATAATACACTACCATGGACGTAGGGTCCGATTATACCCAGCTTTGGCTGAATCACGTTAAAAATCTTATGTCTCTTTACTGCTTTTCCCTTCATCTTTATGTGTTTTGCTGATTTGTTATGTCTGAACCAGTTGACGGTCAAAGATCCCAAAAGAATCCCCCCATTGGCCAGAGTTTGGCTCAATACCAAAATTCGACGTTAACTACTAGTAAAAGAATAAGCTCAAAGTTACAACGAGCAACAAATCTGAAGCTAAAATCATAAAATCAGAAACAAAATGAGTTGGATTTTCTTCATTTTTTCTTTTTCTTTTATTTTCTTTGTTTGGATACAAAATGAACAAAATCACAAACAAAATAAAATGAGCTACAAATAAAAACAATATCTTAAGCAAACTCAAAGATTTAATTATGCAAGGAAACAAGAAGGTCAACAAATAAGGATTTCTAAGCTTACAAGAATAGATATGGATCTCTAAGCTTTCAATAACAGATACAGGCTTTTAGGTCTTCAATGGAAGTCAGTAGCTGAGCTGCTAGCTGCTGTCATCTCGATAGACTAGCGTCATCATGGCAGGAAGTAAACAAGCCTAATCTATCTCTGTGTTGAAGATGAAGAGAGGTGTGCGGCTAGTGTTGAAGACAAAGAGAGGCCAGCAGCTGGTATTGAAGATGAAGAGAGAAACTCAAGTTTACTTATTTATCATTTTGCCATTAATGAAAAATTGTCTAAAATTAAAAAGAAAAACTGTCTCAAATTGTGATTGAATAAATTCGGTGGCTAAAGAATCCAGATACAATATGGTGACTGAACTTTTTGATTAAAAAAATTTCTATAACTAATACAAAATTTTCGCAGTTGGCAACTACATGACGATCGAATAGCCACCAAAATGCTTGCCACTGAACAATTTCGGTCACTGATTCGGTGGCTAAGTTCTTAAACATATCATATTTTCTATTCTTAATCAATCAGTTGTAAAGTAGTCTTAGTTCGATCCCCATTAGAGATCGAAAAAATTTGGTCACTAGTTTCGATCACTAAATTGCTTTTTTTTGTGGTGTTAAAAAGGGCACCAAAGTTAAGTTTGGGAGAACTTTCTCCTACCAAGATGAGTGGGGGATTTCTACTCTTCTAGTTTCCTTTTTATTATATAGATTTATGTTTTCAAATTAGTCTAAATGATTTTCTGTTATGTTAGGAAGATTAGCAAAAAGTCTAGATAAAAGCATAGGGTATTCAAGTTAGGTTTATGAGTAAATGCAGAATAATTAGGAATGAATGTTATCTATGACTACATGTATGTATGTGAGAGTGCTTTTAACTTATGGCTTAGCATAGAGTTTGAAACTAGTCTTAATCAGATATTCTAGAAAATATGAATTTTCTTATAATTGTCTGGTGATTAATGAATAAAATAGGTTGTTATAGGTCAAAAGGATATAGACCGATAGATTTAACAAGGGTAGAATGATAATTTAAGCAAAGGAAACTAAACCTTAATAAGGTGATAACTTGTGTATGATGACTAATACAAAGTAAGCAAAGGAAGACCTATGTCCACTAGGAAGATGAATTAAATAATTTTTTGTCACTGTGAAACCATAATAGCTAATGACTTAAAAGATGAACATGGTGTAGGAGGGAATAACTATATGAAATGCAAAGACTACATTTAACATGATACAATATGGGTAAAGACCATATAACCTCATTATTTCCTTCCCTAACTTGCACAATATATATCAATATGTATTATGTTTGACCTATCTTGAAAGGCTAGTAAAAAATGCAAAATGAGAAATTGATTCATGTTTAATTAACTGAAAGGTCCCATTGATAAATCTATGGTACCATAATTATGATAGGTTGACCTAATAGTCACATTACTAGCTATGTTAAGGTAGCGACAACTTATGATTATGATTGGCTGACCTAAGGGTCCTATTGCTAACTGCACTAAGGTAACCATAGTTCATAACTATGATTGGTTAGCCTAAGGTTCCATTGCTCGCTGCATTAAGGCAGCCATAACTCATGTTTATGATTGGTTAACCTAAGGGTCCTACTACTTACTGTATTAAGGTGGTCATTGCACATCACTATGATTGGTTGACTTGAAGGCTCCATTACTTGTTACATTAAGGCAACCAAGCATACCATGTTACTCCTTGTCTGATAGATATTTGATGAAATGAATTAGGACATGTTATGTAAGAAATGATAATATGATATTCATGATAACTTAGAGCATAATAAGCTAAGGATATGAGAATAATGAATATGATCATGCATGTGCTTGTATACCTATAAGTATACACACACACTATTATATATATTATGATACATGATACTTATATATGTTTTTACAACTAAAACAGTTTCTATCTTCCTAAAAATTACATGGATAAATCACATTCATTAAGTACTCTAATGATTGTTGAACCACTTGATGCTAATAAGGATTCTTTTTTACCTTGATAATAATGAAGAACTTATTGGTCTTGAAGTAAGATATCTTAGTGTAATTGATATTCTAATTATCCTACTAATAATATAGGTCTTGATATAGCTTTTTCAATAAGTCTATTAGTAAGATATGATTCTTCTACAATCAAAAGGCATTGGAATGGAATTAAACATACATTTCATTATCTTCAACGAACAAGTAACATAGGACTATTTTGTTTATATGAGTCTAGATTAGAACTAATCAATTATGCAAATGCAAGATTTGTATTTGAACCATACAAGACTCGAATTCAATTTGGCTATTTATTTGCCAATGGTAGTACAACTATATCTTGGCATTTGACAAAACAAACTATAGCTGCTACTTTTTTAAATTAGGTAGAAATAATAGCAATTCATGAAATAAGTCGAGAATGTGTTTAGCTAAGTTTGATGACTCAACATATTTGAAAGGTATATAGTTTGGATTCTAATAAAGAGATTCTAACATGATTGTATGAAGATAATGTTATTTGTATAGCTCAATTAAAAGGATGATACATTATCAAAGGAGATAGAACAAAGTAGATTTCATCAAAACTCTTTTTCACTCATGATCTTAAAAAAAATGACAATATTAATGTTCAACAAATTCGTTCAAGTGATAGTCTAGTAGATTTATTCACGAAGGAACTTCCTACATTAATATTTGAGAAGTTGATTCATAAGATTGGATTACATTAACTTAGAGATTTTAAGTAACATTTCCAATAGGGGGAGTTAAACTCATACTGCACTTTGTTTTCCTTCACAATTTTTTCCCATTGAGTTTTTATTAGCAAGGTTTTTAATGAGGTAGATTATTTGCTAATGTACTCATTTTCCTTCTCTTAAGATTTTTTTTCCTATTGAGTTTTTTTCTTAATGAAGGTTTTAACGAGGCATATTTTTTATAAATGAACATCCAATGAAGAGTGTTATAAATATTATATTTATGCATGGACATCCATTATATCAAATATAAAAAAATAGATATGCTTAGATACTTTATTCTATGGATAAAGGATCTAATTGATAGAGGAAGCACATTGAAAATCAATTAGAGAAGTTTTGGGCCGATGCAATAAGAACTACTTACTTAATATTATGATAGAAAATCATTATAATATATAAAGTTAGGAATCCTCTTATGTAATAGAGTTGATTCGCTAAAATTTTATGCAACAATGTAGTATCAAATCCTAAAGATAGTAAGTCTTTCTTTCTTATGAAAGAAAAAAAAATCTTTCAAAGATTCTATAGATTTCTATATCATATATGCAATGTATATAATATATGAAACCAAGATAGTTACCTTTTAGAAAATTCGAATTTGAATGAAAGTGAAAATGTTGATGCTTTATTCTTCACTAGGTAAAAGAAAAGATAAAACTAGAAAATGAACTCCATTTTATGTTAATAAAAATTCATGTTTGAAATTGATGAATTTAAGACCCCTTTTCTTTTGTTAACACACAAAAAAATGAAATAGATCGAATCTATTCTATAAGAAATCTCATTCAATTTGCTATGGGCTATGATCCATTGAAAAAAATGGGACACCAAAAGAATTGACTAATGAGCCATATAAGGTAGAAAACTCTCAAGTACGGTTCTAAGGGAAGGAGTTTACTCATCTATTCTGACCACGGAGAATAGGCCATTCAACAAGGAGATCCTGAACAAAGTATTGCAAACAAGCTATAGAACTTATGCCTGGTAATTATATTGAAGCATAAAATTGGTTGAAGATCATGGGATATTTCAAAGAAGAATAGCCTGTTTATTTTAATTTTATTCAATTTTTTATTGTAATATTCTATTTTATTTTTAGAATATTATTAGTATTATTCAATTTAGAATTTTTTTTATTTGTTATAATTAATATTTGTTGTCTCTATCCCATAAATGGATCATTTCTCAAATAACAATCAATCAAAGAATTTCATTATATCTATTCTAAAATTATTTTATTTCATTTGATCTTTCGTCACTATAAATGAAATGGGGATACAATAGAGAATTCTATTTTTTTTTACCATTCAAACTAATAAAGGAGACCTTCGAGTGACTAAAGATTAAATTCAAAATTAAATATAAATACCGTTATGTCTCCTAGTAATGCTAATGACTACTCATTTGATTTGAAATAGAGTATATATTCATATCTTCTAACATAAAATAAAATGAAAATCATCCTTTCTAAAAACTTTGAATTGAAATATGAATACATTAGTTTGCACAAAATTATTTAACTTCAATTCAAAGTCCAGAAAAGGTTTTATAAGATTAAAAAGGTTCATTGAGCACCTCACTACTATGTCATAATAGATTTGAACATTTGTCCCAAACTGACTTTCAGATCATAATTGTTCTATTGAATAACTAAAGAAAATAGATAATCGAGAGATCGAAGAAAAGAAACTAAATAGAAACATCTTTCATAAGTTCATTAATTATTTTTATGTTGGTGGGTCTCTTTGAATGTGTTGTCGGGAAAGTAGAGGACTCAATGATTAATCGTTGGCCAGAATTAGAAGTAAAAATTTTGATAGATAAAGGTCTCATGAAACCTTCTTTCGAGGAATAGGCCACATGCGATCCCTTTCATTTATCTATGGATTATTATTTGATTGAATTTATCTCTAATTTTTTCTTAGATCTTAAGATTTTGTATATAAATGATTATAATAAAAATTCTATATTATCATGAATAAGAGAAAAACTCCTTTCTTATTATTTTGGTGCTCTTCATT
The DNA here is from genome assembly GCA_026873985.1 of Saraca asoca. Lineage (NCBI taxonomy): Eukaryota > Viridiplantae > Streptophyta > Magnoliopsida > Fabales > Fabaceae > Saraca > Saraca asoca. The sequence continues at coordinate 9,923 of JANHAO010029427.1, forward strand.
TATTTCCTTATCTTTCTTTCATTTCCATCACAAAAAGATTAATTTAGGTGGCAACAAACACAATTTTACCGATCTTTCTCTTCCTCCCTTGTTATTTAATTTAAGATGTAAGCTCAATGATCTGACCTAATCATTCTCCATTTACATATCTTTCAAAGAGGAAAATGGAAATAAATCTTCATCCGTACTTCTGTGGGATGGTAATGAAATATAATTTTATTGGCATCTATCAACCACTAGATTCAATCAATGCACATAAAATTGGCAATTACAGAATTTGTTGATTCTCATAGGGAAAGATAATGACAGTGCGAGAGGCTTTGGCTTTAATAAAGTAACTTGCTGATAACCTGCTCTTCAAATGGGGATGAATATAAATAATAAAATGAATATTCATATATGTACAATATCTAATGTATTTACATAAAGATATATGACATGTATAATAGCATAG
>JANHAO010029428.1:0-10373 GCA_026873985.1 Saraca asoca
AAGATCAGGTTCTATTCTATGGTGATGAACTCTCATCGTCCGATGAGTGCCGAAATCGATGCATGGCATGGGCAACAATAACAATAGCAACATTTGGAGCACGAGCGCGATGTAGGCTTACACCGCCATACAACAAGATAACTCAGAGATGGATCCACACCATCATGCAGTGACTCGCGCGTCGATGGCAAATTTGCAATAGCTTGGAGCAAACCCGGGCTCGATTCGTTATGAGCCCGTGCAGTCATGCAGCACCCACGTTCGGCATGGGGCTCACAAGCCGATACGCAGGACTCAACGATAGACTCTCACACAGTGGTCGTGTAGCTAGAAAGCCCTGACGACAAACTCACACAATGATAGACTCATATTATGCCAGTCACGACAGCATAATGATAAACACATGATCGTGTAGCAATATTTCAGACATGAGCTTGATGATGGACTCGCGTCGCCACATAGAGGTTGGTTCTGCTGACACCGAGGAAGTTCTTGTGACAGCCATGCATCAGAACCAAGTCACCCGAGCTTAGCGGAGTGAACCTATCCACCACTCAGCCCATTTAACTGAGAAGCACATGGGTATGGTTGCTCCTACCGTAACCATCCATTGCACTGCAATAAAGTGCAATAGTTGCTACAAGTTGAGCCCAGATGCCCTACCATAACTATGCGACAAGGCTTGATTTAAACTCAGTTAGCCGCCATACACCAAACCAGACCCTCGACGAAGAGCGTGTAACCAAGCAGTAGCGGCTCAGATCCGTGAAAAGCATGCATTGCAGCATGCAGAGCTTTCCAATGACGAGCGCACGAAAGACCATATAGTGGGTTTAGCGTTGAGTCCAAATAGCGGCAGCGCAGCAACTCACTTGTGAAGACGGGCTCCCAACTGTGAGCCTATTCCTCGCAGTAACGTATGACGAGCCACGGCCAGCTGCAGGTCCAATTTGACATAAGCTCACTACATATCACGGTCCTCTTTTCACAGCCAGGCGGTAAGGATCCCAGCTACCTTACCGCAATTTCATTTCGACGCCATGTTCCCTGCAGGCTACAGCCATGTAAGACCCAGGCTTACCACAAGCCAGCACGGCCACATGGTTATCAAGGCCGATGACGATCTCTCACCCCCCTGCAGTCCAGGTTCGACGACTCGATGAGTTAATATCATACCATGCAGAAGAGCTCCAGCGCACACAGCCATGCGACGAAGTCAGGCTTAGCGAATGAGATTACATACATAACCTGTCAGTAGCGGTAGCAATTCCTGGTCCAAAGTGGAGACCATGGCCATAAACCTCTCACGCAGTCAGCTCATGCATGGCAACCATGCAAGACCCAGATCATTCATGAGCTCTCACGCATAACCATGTAGAACTTGAGTCACTCATGAAACTCACTCATGATGGCTATGAAAAGGCATTGGACCAAAGGGAAGTTCATGTCCGCAGGTGACTTCATGCAATAGTATGGCCCACTAGACGTGTAGAGGATCTGGATTGAAGTTCACCTCGTAACGCTCGTGCATGTCTTCATTCCTCGAGGATTGAAGCATTGGCGTTTTGATCCGTCAACGACACAGCGATTCGATGACTCGACGTCGAACTGTATCGATTCAGCCTCACTATGCAGCAATGTGTGAACGATGAACTCGGCCCATGCAACAGACTGTACTACGTTGAGCTCAGCCCCCCAGTAGCTTGAAGCTCGCGTGAAGACGAGCTCCCTTCAGCATGAAGTAGTCCGAGTTTGTGGCAGTCCCACGTAGATACAATCTTTGTCTGGCATTTGAAAGTTTGACAGATGAGCTTTCATCTATGAAGCTTGATCTCCTCAGCCACATAATGAGGCTACTCTAGCAATGAGCACGCATCGTCTTATGGTCGAGCCTTGCTTTGTGAAGAACCCGCCAGCCCTACAACTCCCTGGTACGAAGATGGAGCTCCCATTCTTGGGTCAGGCCTTTATGATTGGACGTGAACCAGCAACACGTCCTCGTGACAACCATACAGAGGTCAAACCCGGTGACTCACTTCCACGTCAGTCGTACATTGGGGGCTAACGTCAGAATGTGACGTGCAAGAAAATATGCTTTTGGCTTATGGTGCAGCCAATGGAAATACATGACAAAGCTGAACGTGATCCCAAAGCTTAAGGCAAGGGAAGGGAGTCCTTGCTCTCACCTTCTAAACGATCATGAGTCCGCGCCCACTGCCCCCTGAGGTTTACACCAAGCCGAACAGAAGTCCAGAGTGAGGGAGCTTGTCATTCCAACTTAAGCAATATTATGGCTCATACTTGAATAAAGGAATTTATGTATCTTAGCATGACATGTCAAGCTTTTGCCAGCAGAAGTTTAACTCCCAGTCTGCAGAGCACCCTATGAGTTAGGGGGCTTATGTTGATAGCATTTTTTGGGCTGGCAAAAGGCCCAATCGAAGGAAGCCCTCTTCAGCCAAAGCCAGTTGGGCATGCGGACCAATGAAGAGACAAGAGCAGAGGGCTGATTGACAGGAAGCCTGCAATAGCCGAATAATAGAGTTAGCCTTTTGTATATAGGCTCTGTATGATAAAATGAGGGGGGAGCTCATTTTGAAGGGGGGACCACGCTGAGAAAAAGAGAGAGAGCTCTGAGAGAATGAGCCATGGAGCTCACAAGAGAGACACTCTTGTAAAACTGTGTACACAGCAAGTGCTCTCCCAGCAATAAAAGAATCCGTGGACGTAGGGTCCAGTGTCACCCGGATTTGACCGAACCACGTTAAAAAACTATGTGTTTTTGTTGTTCTTCTTCCTCTTCCTGCTGCCTACTTCTGCCTACTACATTTTCAACCAGTCTATAGCTTGAGGTAACAAGAACAGTACAGTTGACCAGATTTTAGTGTCAACAGGGTGTATTTAAAAAAATATAAAAATTAAAATTATTATAAAATTTTAAATATCTAAATAAGAGTAAAATGTTAGTGTTTTTTTCTCTATCGCTTTATTTAGGAGTGTAAAGTAAAGAAGCTAAGCTGGGTTCAATTTATATGCACATGAGCCTAAACAGACCAAAACCATTTAGGTTGGCTTTTAAACAAACTTAATTTTGCATGATCTAGTTCAATTTTAAAATGGATTAGACTAGTCCACATGCTGATCCATTTTTTTTTTTACTTTCTAAGTTTTTTGAATATTTGAATCAATATTTTTGTAATTGAGCTTGGAATTTAAGTTAAAGTTAATGGGCTTTAACTTAAAAAAAAAGTGTGAAATGTAGCATGATATCATTTAAGAATTTTAAGTTTTTTTTTGAAAAAAAAAGGAAAAAAGTTGATCTATGGGTTGATCTGATTTGTTTAGATCGTGGTCTGCATAGGCCTAATCCATTTATGACTATTTTTAAACAGACTTCCAAATTACAAGTCCAATTTTATAAAAGTTCATGGATTGGTCCATTTGCCCAAAGATTTTAGAGCCATTTGACATCTCTATATCTATTTATTTATGTATTAGTTATTGATGGTGGATTTCGATTCTGTCGAATCCAACCAACCTAAGGGGTTCCTTTGGACTTAAACTGCAATCTGGTTGTGCAAAAAGTTAAGAAATGCAATAAACAATAGAAAACAGAGGAAGAACAAGATGAACATAGGAAGATTTTAATGTGATTTGGCCAAAATCGGGCAGCATCGATCCTTACATCCACAATATTGTTTTATTACTTTTGGGAAAATTTCTACAGAGTTTTGATATAGTATTTCCACTTCTCTTACAATGATCTCCCTCATCTTATTTATAGAGACTGAGAGGTTACAAATGTAATTTTATAAGTTGTATTTTTGTTGCATCAATAAATGAAAATGACAAGTACGACCTCTACAAATTAGCTTCTGTAGACTACCGGCTAACTTTTGTAAAATGCTTTTTATGGGTGGCCCTACATAGGCTATCTAATTTAACGTATACTTATGGTGGTGCTCTATCTCAATGAGCTCTTAATCGTACAATGTGCTCCATCTTGCAAGCCAAGGCTTCTGACTCGGGGTCGCTATGGATTTTAAGCCGGTGAGATCGAACTTCACAAGCTCGTTGAAGGCGAGCTGCTAGCCTTTACAAGATAGGATTTGTTCCTTAGCAAGCTGGAGCTTCTAGTTCATTCCACACTTACGCAGCTGATGATCTAATTTAGGCTTAACTGCTACTGGGCCTCAGCCAGCCCATTCTGAATAGTGACAAAAGAGGCCCCCAACTCTCAATTTGCTTCATGGACTGGGAGTTATGATTTGCTGGCAGTCTTCATTCATGGGTTACCATGTAGTTAAAGTCTAAGGTCAGCCTGTTATTTCATTTGTTCCAAGCCTTATCTTCAATTGCACGTGCTTCATGACCACTGGTGCGTTAGTCTCATTTTCTTCTAAAGTAATAAATGAGAGAGTGGTTGGGACTTCCTTTGGACTCTTCGGTGAGACCAGGCCAGCTTTATTTAAGACACTAGAACTCTTCTTCCCTTCTTATGTGACCTAATGGGTATTTTAGATAAAGCCCCCATATTTCTAATAGTGTGCCTTTACATGAAGCATGTATAGTCTGCCATATAGGGAGCTTTATGGGCAATCCTTTTTTAAGGACTTTGAAAGATCTTGCATAAATCTTGGATTATTTCCTCATGGTAATGCCATGGGGTTCATCTTTTTCAGCCACTCCAGTTTTCTTCTTTAGGATTCTTAGTGTCGAGCAGAGAGCTGGAAAGGAGTTCTGAACCAAAGAGGGAAGCAAGAAGAAGATTGAGGAGCAAATGTGCCCGCTGGTCCTCTTACTGGCTGGAGTTCTTCTCCAACGAAGCCAGTTCTTCTTCCAAAATGTAATAGTTGTAGGCTTGCTTTGATTTGTATTCTAAATCTTATAAATTTACCTCACTAAGGCTTTTCAATAAATGAATTTTCTTCATGTTCTTTGGATGCTGTGTTTGAACATTCTGCATATCATAGACAATAACATAAATTCCAACAAATCATAATAAAATGAGATATCTATGTAACCAATTGGTTATGTTTCTCAATAAGCAATGAATCTACACAACTAAGTGCTTCTGTTAGTGATGAAAAGTATGCATGCGAGCTGTACCTGGCAGACGTAATGTGCGAGCTGCGAACAATAGGTTGTATGAGAGCTGCGAGTAATAAGTTGTATGAGATCTGTGAGTAATAGGTTGCCCTTCAACTGGACCAGTGGTCACAGTTGGCCATTGAGTTTATTTTGAGCATCTCCACGCCTCAATTGGACCAGAGGTTGTAGTTAGCCAGTGAGTTTATTTTGAATATTTCCATGTTTTAACTAGACCAGAGGTCGTAGTTGGCCAATAAGTTTATTTTGAGCGTCTCTATGCCTCAACTGGACTAGAGGTTGTAGTTGGCTAATGAGTTTATTTTGAGAGTATCCATGCCTTAACTAGACTAAAGGCCGCAGTTGGTTAATTGAATGCACATGTTGCTTAAGGAAGCTGGCAATATAGGAACTATGTGCACTTGAAGATAGAGTAAACCATATACATTTAAACAAAATGGTCACTTAGGGCAACGCCAAGGGTAAACAAGAGTTTCTTACAATAGGCAAAAAAAGAGAAAGCTTAAGCATCAGTTCTTGAATTATACATCATCAATGTATAATCCTAACTGAAGCCCCCCTTTCTTGATCAAGTGCTCGTTGGAGATGTTGAGGTTGCTGCCTTGCAAGTCACACCATGTATTCTTATAGGTGACCTTGCTTGATCAGGTCCTTAATTGCGTCCCTGAGTGCCTGGCAATTTGAAGTACCATGCCCAACCTCGTTGTGGTAAGCACAGAATTCTTCCCTATTCTTTTGTTGATAAGGAATCTTAGAAGGGCCAAGCCTTCAGAAGTCTTCTCTTTCCCTTTCTATGATGAAAATCCTATCTTGAGTATTTGACAAGATGCTATAGTGCTCATGGCGACCTTGATTCTAAGGTTGCTCATCCTTGGGTCTCTTAGTGAGCTGTAAATTGAAGCTATCCTTTCCGTCTCTACGAGCGCTTTTCTTTTTATTCTGATCCGGGCTACCTGTCTTAGAGTTCTTCAAACTGAAAGTTTCCTCCCACCTAATTTGCTTTGCAACTTACTCATAGAAGTCACCCAAATCCTTGTGAAGTCCCATAGAGATGGCTATCAAAATGCATTCGTCCGTGGGGTTATCAACATTGTTAACCTCGCACTTGAACCCGGTGATGTAGTCCTTTAGTGATTCATCTTTCCACTGAAAGATCATTGGAAGGTGGCAAGGTAGAGCGAGCTACCTCTTTAAAGCTCTGTATTGGTTAACAAACTTCCTCAAGCACTCCTCCCAACTGCTAATACTATGAGCTAGGAGACTTCTAAACCATGTCAGAGGTAAGGCCCCCCAGTGTAGCTAGGAAGACAAGGCATTTCACTAGGGGTCAATTGTTTGAAGATCCATCTAGACATTGAATACATCCAGATAGTCATATGGCTATCCCCATCAAACAACGGAATCATAGGGATTTTGAGCTTGAGAAGGAGAAGCTAAGCTTCAATCTCTTTGGTGAATGGTGACTTCTCCTCATAGCAATCTCAATCATTCAAAGCTCGTAGACATTCCTTAAGCTGTTTCATCTTTCAAAACAACTCTTCCACCAATAGGTCCCGAGCCTCAGATCGCTGGCCAAAAAATTGTTAGTTTCTTTGGTTTTCCTAGTCACGATGATAGCAACTTGAAGTTTGTTCTTGTGAGCAGAGGCCTGAGAAATGTTCTTGATTGGCTCTGCTCGAACATCTAGCTTGCTGTTGCTAGAGAATATTTTTGGTTATGATAGCCTCGGCATGCCTCTACACACCATAAGTTTGTACTTGTGCTAGCACTATGACTGATCTGTTCAATTCTCCTATCATATTTTTCTAGTTTCTCCTAACATTGAAGTCAGGCTTGCATTTAATCAATCCCATTGACAACAACAGCAGGTTGGATGGAGCCGTCTAAGGGCGAGTCAACAGCAACACCCAAGACAAGAGTGGTGGAAGAGTCTGTTATAGATACATGACCTTCAAATTGTTAAACCAGAGCATTTGAAATCTTGGTGGTCTTACCTCTCGCCATTGCAATTGGACAAAGAATGATCTAGAATACAAAGAATCAACCAAAATACAGATGGGTCCCATCGGGTGTGCCAAAATGTTAATGGTGGATTTTAGTTCTATTCAATCCAACCAACCTGAGGGGTTCCTTCAGACCTAAACTACAATCTGGTTGTGCGAACATTAACAAATGCAACAAACAATAGAAAATAGAGGAAGAATAAGATGAACACAGGAAGATTTTAATGTGGTTTGACTAAAACCAGGTGGCACTAGTCTTTACATCTATGGTATTGTTTTATTGCTTCTGGGGAAATTTCTACAAAGTTTCATTATAGTATTTTTGCTTCTCTTAGAATGATCTCCCTCCTCTTATTTATAGAGGCTGGGAGATTACAAATATAATTTCATAAGTTATATTTCTGTTATATCAAGTAATAGATGAAAATGATAAGTACAGCCTCTGCAAATTAGCTTCTACAGACTGCTGGCTAACTTTTGTAAAATGCTTTTTGTGGGTGGGCTTGCATAGGCTATCTAATTTGACATATACTTATGGTGGTGCTTGATCTCAGTGAGCTCTTAGCTATGTGATGTGCTCCATCTCATGAGCCAAGGCTTTCGGCTTGGGGTCGTTACGAATCTTAGCCCGGCGAGATCAAACTTTGCGAGCTTGCTGAAGGCGAGCTGCTGGCCTTTATAGGCCGGGGCTTCTAGCTCATTTTGTGCTCTCGCAATTGACAATCTAATTTGGGTTTAACTACTACTGGGCCTCAGCCAGCCTATTCTGAATAGTGGTAAAAGATACCTATAACATCAATGTATGTAAATAAATGAAGTTTCAAATATTTTAACATTTGTTTAAGAAAAAAGTTTTCTCTTTTTAACTTATTCAAAGAAAAAGATAATAAACAGATACATTTTAAAACTAAGTAATAAAACATGTTTTTTTTTTGTAATAAAGGCAATAGTGATTATGCTTGGCTGTTGGACCCCAAATTAAAGTGGATCCATGGTAGGAGTGGAGAGGGAGATAGTGTTTAAAGAGGAGACTGATAATTGTCGATGAAATGTGAATAAATGAAACAAAGGGGAAGGTAGTTCACAAGTGAATAAAATGGGCCAATGACCTATGATGATAAAACCTTCAGACATGATTAAAAGGAACCAAGGGAGAAAAGGAGGAGCTACAAGGATATACTAATTGGTGGAAATGACTTTGAGAGTGATGGTTTGACAAGAAAGGATAAGGAGGGATTTGGGGAGGAGAATGATTTTAACGGCTTTGTGGTTGAGAAATGAATGGATGGAGAGAGGCCTGATCCAAATATTGTGATTTTTTAAGAAAGAGGAAGAGAAAATGAATAAACCATGGTACAATTGATTATCAAATTGTTAGGATAGAAAATAGGCTTCAAAATTTCGAAGAATAAGCTCTATCAACTTTAGGCAGGTGAGGGTATACTAGAGATCATTGATTTGTCAGAAGATTATTACTTAGTCAAGTTCAGTTCAGTTAATGATTATGAAGTTTCTCTCATAGGTGGACCCTGGTTGTTGTTTGATCACTATTTAATAGTTCGTTTGTGGGATCCAAAATTTGATTCTGTGGAGGATGTTATTGAAAAGCTGACTGTTTGGATCTGGGTTCCTGATCTTCCTATAAGGTCCTTTGATAAAAAAAATTTTTACGTCCTTAAAGAACCAAGTAGGGAAGACTTTGAAGGCGGATGCAACCATAATAGAGCAGATGCATGAGAAGTATGGGAGGATTTGTGTTGAGGTGAATCTTTTGAAGGAATTACTATCAGAATTTTCTATGCGAGGAAAACGATATTGTTGATGGTGGATTTTGATTCTATCGAATCTAGTCAACCTGAGGGGTTCCTTTGGACCTAAACTGCAATCTAGTTTTGCAAACGTTAACAAATGGATCAAACAACAGAAAACAAAGGAAGAACAAGATGAACATAGGAAGATTTTAATATGGTTTGGCCACAATCCAGCAGCACCGATCCCTTTGTTAATGATATTATTTTATTGCTTCTAGGGAAATTTTTATAGAATTTCAATATAGTATTTCCACTTTTCTTATAATAATTTCTCTCCTCTTATTTATAGAGATTGGGAGGTTACAAATGTAATTTCATAAGTTGTATTTCTATTACATCAAGTAATAGACGAAAATGACAAGTGCAGCCTCTACAAATTAGCTTCTGCAGACTATTGGCTGACTTTTGTAAAATGCTTTCTGTGGGTGGGCCCCATAGGCTATTTGATTTGGCTTATGCTTGTGGTGGTGCTGGATCTCAGTGAGCTCCTAACTATGCGACGTGCTCCATCTTGTGAGCCAAGGCTTCTGACCCGGGGTCACTACGGATCTTAGCCCAACGAGACCAAACTTCATAAGCTCATTGAAGGCAAGCTGCTAGCCTTTACGGGGCTGGGGTTCGTTCCTTAGCGAGTTGGAGCTTCTATCTTGTTCCGTACTCTTGTAGCTGGCGATTTGATTTAGGCTTAACTGCTATTGACCCTCATCCAGCCCATTCCGAACAGTGATAGAAGACACCCATAACAGATATTATATCCAATATGAAAGCCTCCACACTATATGTTTTAATTGTGGCAAATATAGCCATACAAAAGAGGCTTGTCTTGATTTTAGACATGAATTAATTGAGGAAGAAAAAAATATAAGAAATGTATAGCGTGAGCCAAAACAAGTATAGAATAATTCAAAAAAGCAATCACGATATGGTGGCTAGATGGTGGCGCAACGTAGTAGAAGACCTAGGCGAATCAAGAATCTAATAATAGAAAACTAGGGGAAAGAAATCAATCACACAAGAAAATAATTCTGGTTCCAAATTTTTGGTGCTATAAAATGAGGAATTATTAATGGAAGCTTTAATAATGGTGTCAATAAAGGAGGGAATGGAGCAATTAGTATTAAAGCGCATAATAAAACAAAACAAAGAAAAATGAAAAAGCTCTCAGCCAAAAGCTGAGACGCTATTTGCATTAGCGTATGAAGAAAAACTATAAACTAATTTAATAAGTTTCTTTCTCAAATAGAGTTATTTTGATCAAATAAGTTTATAAAATAATCAAATAAGTTATAAATTAGCTTATTTTCTTATCAAACACACTCATAATTGAATATATAGAGAGAGTAGAAGTCTCTAGCTGGCATGACCCAAAACTCTGATCTCTTTGGGTCTATATGGCCAAAGCTTTTCAATTTCGAAACAAAGAGTATAGAACGTGCGAGTGCTGTTGGTA
>JANHAO010029429.1:0-10375 GCA_026873985.1 Saraca asoca
CATTAAACAAAATGGATCATATAATTAGACTATTTATACAAAACACTCATAATTAATTTAAATATTAAATCTGTATTTTAATTATAAAAAACATGATTTATGTTAGTCCACAAAATTATTCCAATATTCAATCGTAAGACAATCACTCTTTGGATATTCCTCCTTCCCCATTCTCATGGGGGTAGAATTGGAATTTAACCAAATAATGGGAATAAAAACTCCTTATGATCAGATCCATCAAGGAGGGTCATTTTTTAAGATATTCTAAAAAAGAATTATTTCCAATAGTGAACACTAGAATAACAATTGTTGAATAGAATCCGACTAGTTCTTAGTGTCAAATAAATCCATGTCCCTTTCCTTCTCCAATAATAATTAAAGAAGTGGAAAAAGATAGTTACCAACACCCTAAGATGCTTGGTTTTACAAATTGCCTCAAATAATTCTAAGAATGCCTCTCGTTGAACGTTAATTAAGTTGGACAAACATTCAAATATTTGAGGATGTCTAGGAAAAAAAAAGGATAATACTCTAATATTCTTATTGAAAAGAGTATAACAAATAAAAAATCGCTCTTGATCGTGATTATAGATAGTATCATTTTTATCTATAACTTCAAAGATCAAGTCTAGATAATCATCTTGTTTATAAAGATCATTGTGGAATTTGTCCATGATTTCTGATTTGTGCCAAGGCCTTATAGCTTCAACATTGGTAACTTCTGGGTTGACCCAATCTAGGTTTTCTTCTTGGTTAAGGTTAGACAAAACAAAAGAATTAGTCATTCCTCTTAATCTTCCAGAGAACAAAAGCGAAAGCAAAAACAATCACAACAAAAGAAAAATTGACACAAGAGTACCTATAGAAGCAATTGAACTTGAAGGCTCGAGTGAAGAACACCGATAAGAGTGTCTTAGGAAAGAAGAGAGGAAACTTAAGTACAGAGGAATTCTAGTGCCTTTAGAATGCAAAACGTGTTGATCAGAAGAAGAAAACCCCATTTATAAGTCAAAAAGTTTTAAAATTAATAGTCAAAATTAAAGAAATTTTTACGAACTAGATTAATTTCTATGGAGATTGTGATATTAGCTATTCTGACCATTTCTCTAATAGGCAGCAAACTAAAGATAACCATGATTAAATGTTGGAATCCTAAGGACAACCATGATAGAATTTACTAAAAAGCCAAATAAATATTTGGCAAAACAATGGGCAATAAATAAAAATGCTAGATGAATAAGAGATTTTTCCTAATACATTGTTCAAGAGTTATTTGAAATTTGTTATGATCGGATGACCACACAAGTAATTTCCAATTATAAGACACTATGAAGACATTCGGAACAGCCTCGTCAAAAACTAAAGGGACTAGCAATAAATACAACTTTAACTAAGTATGGGATTAATGGCCTAACCAAAGCCCAGTTGAGCTATAGGTGATAAATGATTGAAAAACTCATTTATCTATCCAATTATCTATAAATAAAAAGATATGAATTCAATTGATGGTTATTGAATATTTCACTCTCTTACTTAAACTCTTTTTTACTTAAGCAATAAAGAAGTTTTGACAATCTCCATTACTCAAACTTTTAGAATTATTTTTAAGACAAAAATACTTGATTTGATATAATTAAATATTTTATATGCTTAAATGCCTTGGTAACCATTTAAATGCGTATAGAAAATTTTAATTTTAAATTAAAATAATAATGAAAATAAAAATAATCTATTTTGGGGCCAGCCTTTTATTATTTTAGTTGGATCGGACCAAAATTTTTTAAAAATAATTTGGCCGGGTGAGATTCAGACTGATTAATATATTTCATATACTTATATATGAAAAATTTAATAAAAAACCGACAACCCAACCTATTTATATCTCCGCTTCTTATAAAATTATTCTTTGAATAATTTTCAATAATTATATTTCCCTTTCCAAATCAGAACATTTTATGAAAGGAATACACTTAGCTTTTTTCACAATATTATACAATGCATAACTTAAAAAAAAAATAATTTTCTTCTGAATAATTGAGGTATCAAATGAGATGATCTTGTGCTAGCTGCCTTCGGATTACAAACAGGCATTTGCTTGCCGGCTGGCCTTTGTCTTGTTTGACGTGCCCACTTGAATTTTTTTAATAGAATTTTATTGGTTCTTCTTTTCTTTTTGGAAAAAATTGTACCCTTCTATCATTCTATAAATATATTATAAATACTTTTCGGTGGGATGAATTCGTTGAAATCCAATTATAATTTAATTGGGTCAGGCTTAAAAGTCAATAGTTGTATTTTTATCCATAAAAAAGGCAATAGTTTATGTATATTAAAAAAAGCTAAAATTAAATCCTTGATGTCATCAAATTTTAATAAATGAAATTGCCACTAGACAAATAAATTATGCAAAGTCAACAATTGTTGAATTCAAGCACTTCACCATGCATCCTTTAAATAAAAAAACTAGTACATTTCTCCTTTTAATTTTTCATTTTAATATTGTTAGCATAAATATATATATATATATATATATATAACATTGTCATGTATGCCATGTTATACTCATGCAATCTCATTGATATATAATTATAAGATATGCCATAAATAATAGTATTACATGTATTGTTAATATAAATACAATTACATAAACAACAAATTAAATAAAAATATTTCATTAAAACATGATTCTCCTCAAAAAAGATTGGAGAATAATTTTTTTTATCAAACACTCAAGTCTAACTAGTGTTATATAAAATTTCAAATAAGATATTTAAGTAATTTAAGTTAAATCTTAAATTATGCAAATTAAAAATAAGAATGTCCAAATTACTCTATTGATTAAGATTCGGATAGAATCATCATAATTGGTCAAAGAAAATTTTATTTTACTTATTTTTGTATGGTAAATTATTCTTATCTCTTTTGAAGTTTAATTTAATTATATTTACATTTTTATACTTTTAAAAACATATATTTACCTCTTTTTTTTTTTTTTTTGGTGGGAACAGAGGAGGTGAGGGAGGCTTAAATAGAGAGAAATAAATGTAAATACATACAGAAAAAAAGGAGATTAATATATATATTTATGAAAGTAGAAAAAAGTGAGTGTAATGAGATTAAATTTTACAAAAATAATAAATATAATTTACTATTTTTTAGTGTAAATATTTTGAGTCAAAATTCTTTTACTTAATTTAAAGTTAATGACATTAACTTAATTTGAATTATTTTATGCATTCAATTTTAAATAATGAATAATACATTATATTATATATGTAATTAAGAATGAAATTATAAAATGAAAATCCAAGAGTCTTTGACACATTGTAACGTAATAGTAGTAGTAGTAGTATGTGCCTTCCATTTCAACACAGCACTACTCAAAAGTCTGAAGGGAAACGCAGTCAGAAAAAGACGTATAGTCATTTTGTTGACAAATGTGCTATACGAAGTCTCAATCTTTCTGTCTGTTTCTCTCACCTTGTTCAAGTGATGTTCAAAGGGATTTGTCATTTTGGTTGAAGTAACGATAATACGACTCCCTTCGGACCTTTGCTTGTTTCCATTACTCTGCAAGAGAAATGGTTTCTGATCATCTGGTTTACAATGGTGATGCTAATGCTTTACTTGATTCCGGCCATGTCCGTCTTCATGAGCTTGGTTACAAACAAGAACTCAAGCGTGACCTTTCGTAAATTTCCCACCTTTCTATGCTTTTCTGTTGATTTTTGACTCACATTTCATTTTTTAGTTAAATTGAAATTATGGGTTGGTATGCAAATTATGTTTTGTTTCTTGATTGCAGGGTCATTTCAAACTTCGCCCTTTCTTTTGCTATCATATCAGTGCTCACTGGTATCACCACCCTTTATAATAGTGGGTTAAATTTTGGTGGCCCAGTGTCTTTGGTTTATGGCTGGTTTATAGCTTCTGCTTTCACCATGTCTGTTGGATTGTCAATGGCTGAAATTTGTTCATCTTACCCAACTTCTGGTGGTCTTTATTATTGGAGTGCCAAGCTTGCTGGCCCAGGATGGGCACCTTTTGCCTCTTGGATTACAGGCTGGTAATGTACTAAAATCCTCCTTTTTTTTTTTTTTTTTTCCTTTTCTTAATTCTGTGCATTAGATGGGGCAGTGTTACTTACAGTTTTTCTCTAATCACTATATACAGTAAGAAATTGCTTCCTGCCTACTTGAAATGACAAGTCAATTCTTGATACGTGGAGCACTTATATTCATCTTATACTAATATGACCATCCTCTCTTATATTGCATGTTCTGTTTCTAAGTCAAGACCTTAACATTTGTGATCTAGTGCTCTGACCTCTTTCTTGTGGGGGGGAAAAGTTATCCATGGATTTTAAGGTTTTTATTGGTAAGTTTTTGTGGTGTGCATGATCACAAAGTTTTCCACTGTTATGAACTTGTAACTTTGGAGTATTCTGATATCAGAATCTTTCATGATATTGATGGGATTTAAATTTGTGAAAGTTGAATTCTTCCCTTTGCTTGTAATTCTTAGTTATGGTTATAGATGAGCATGGCATGCATTCTGGTAGAGGCAACCTATATCCTGGTAACCTTGAGTGATGGAGTATTTTAGACTACAGAGGTTGGTGTTGGGGTGATCTCTAAGTTATAGATAATAGAAATTAGTGGATTCATGGATTATTTATAGTTTAATTGGAAGGATTTGATCTTGTACCTTAAAAGAAGGATCAACATTTGATCATGATTATGGCTGCAAGTAGTACGGATGGCACTGCTCTGTGCTTCTGTGGGTTTGGACTTTGGGATTTAAGATTTTAGTTAAAGGAAGGATGATACTGAATTTTGGAGACTTTTAAGGACAATGATTTAAGGATAATTCTAGATGCAGTAGAAAGCTTTATGCCTAGATCTTATTGACTGAAACCAAATTTTGGTTTCATTACTATTATTATCTAATTAGAACAGTTTTATTTAATTTGTTTTTCACAAATTTTGATCATTACTAAATTGAAATTGTTGTAAGCTTATGTATATATATAGATCACTATTGTCCTAAATCCAACTGGGATACTTTTCCTTTTGTTTTTCCTGTTTTGGGTATGTCTAACTCACAGCATTCCCAAAGGTTTTTGGAAACTAGTATGAAAATTTTACTTAATTACTCTATCTTTTATTTTATGAAATCATTGGTAGAAAAAGTTCTTATTACTCTACCTTTTTAATGATGTGCCGACTTCCTCTGTTAGCTAATAGTATAAAAAGTTTTACAGTAACAGTGCATTAAATTTAAACTTAATAAAGAAAGCCATAGGAAAACTTAATTTGCACTGTCTAACATGGGAAGTGATTTAATTATTCAAGCAGAGTTAGCCTTTAGCTTTATAGTTAGGCAAGCATAGAGCAACTTGAACCAAGTTCATGTTTCTGTAGGTCTTTCAGTTTCAGCCAACATTTTCTTTATTAGAATAACACCTTAATCATTTCTTTACTTAGGCATTAAGTAATTAAGATGAATGGCTGACCATTTGAAGCCATAGGATGATGTTTAAACAAATCACCTGTGGGCAATGTAGAGGAACTTACTGAATGGTCCAGTGGATTCTATCTTCTGTTCTCAACTGAAGATTATGATAATGAATTTTTTTAATTACAATTCTTTTAAACCATGGGCACTAATTGCCGCTCATAACCAGCATTCAATTTTTCTTGTGTAAGATGCCATTACAGAGTGTTTGATTTTAGCATTTCCTAGATGCAATAAAGTCAACAATTGAAGATGATGTTATAATCAGCTTCCAATCATAAGATAAATAGTCATGTTTGCATTCCTATACTCATTTGTCTGATTCAGGATAATTGGTTTTTCCTTTCTTGCAGGTTCAATATTGTTGGTCAGGTATTTGTGAGAATTCTATATTTTCAACATTCTTCGATACTCGCTGAGAGGTCAAACTGGTGTTGTATGCAATATTTTAAAAACCAGACTGGATAGTGAATCGAAAAAATTATTGGGTCATGGTTATATTGGTCTAACCAGTTAAACCAATGGTCAGACCAGATGATGTTATAAATATAGATTTATATAAATTTATTAAAAACATTAAATAGTAGTTAACTTACAATGTAAATATAAGCTCATATTTTATATAAAAAAACAAAAAATTAAAAGAAATTAAGTAAACTAGTAAATTTTTAGTCAATTAAGTGTTAAATTTCTTCTTTTGTTAGTTTTTGGTTATATATAGGCTTATTGGACCAACTTAACCCAAAGAAAGAAGTCTAAAAGCAAAGAAAAAAAAATCTGACCAGTTTTTGAAAACCAGACCGGTTTTTCCCATTTCTTGCCGGTTTGTACCGATTTAGACTAGTTCAAACTGGTTCGATCGCGAAAATGATTTTTGGGTCAACTTGAACCAAAAAGTACAATAGTTAGCAGTCGAACTAGTCGGATCGTCCAGCCCGGTCCAGTTTCCAAAATACTGGACTTCAACTAATCCATTTTAAGCTCTATCTGCTTTTGTTTATTCTTCATTTGCAGTGGGCGGGGACAACAAGTGTAGATTATTCACTTGCACAACTAATTCAAGTTATCATACTCCTTAGTACTGGTGGAAAAAATGGTGGTGGATACGGCGCATCAAAGTATGTCGTTCTTGGTTCCCATGGGGGAATTTTGCTCTTGCATGCTATAATAAACAGCCTTCCTATCTCATTGTTATCATTCCTTGGGAAATTAGCTGCTCTTTGGAATGTTTTAGGTATGAAGAACAAATTTCATTATTGATTTTCCCTTAGTTGTTTGTGTTGCACTTATTGGGGAAGGCCTCTGTTGGATTCCTAATTGGAATCTGTAAACTTCAGGTGTTTTTGTGCTTATGATTCTCCTTCCATCTGTTGCACCGGAAAGGGCTAGTGTCAAGTTTGTTTTCACTCATTTCAATGCTGACAATGGAAATGGAATTGACAACAGAGCATACATATTTCTCCTGGGACTTCTAATGAGCCAGTATACCCTGACTGGGTATGATGCATCTGCTCATATGGTAAATGTTTTGTACTTTTGTTTCTTTTCATACAACTTTGCTGGCTTCAATGGCTTTTGGAAAACTCACTGTCAGGAAAACAACACACTTCTTCTGAAAAATCCCTTTAGAGTGACTCTCTACAAGATTAATGGTGTTGTTGGATGTGTGCATTCTTGTGTTCAGCTTAAAGATGATTATTGTTTGAGCCACTTTTATGCAGCCATAAACTCTGCTGATTTAGCTTTCTATCTTGTCCAGGCTTACAACTCTTTAAAGCTAAATGCTATTATCATCCCTTGTTCCAGATGAGTTACGTTTTTGGTGAATAATTAGCATATCATAGAAGTATAAAGAATTACTAATTAATAGTATTATAAAAATTAAAATGCACAATGAGTTGGGATTAGAATTTTTTTGAAATTATTTACTAGCTTAGGAACTTATACTATGTTTGGATGGGGGAGACTGGAGGCAAAAGAGAGAAGGGAAGATTATGTCATAACCTTTTCCTTGTTTGAGAATTTTGGTTGAGGAGGGAAAGAGAATAAATGTGTATGATTACCCTCCATCATTCACTTTTCTGTGTTCACCCAATTTGGGGGCTTTTGGAGGGGTTTTCTATCTAATTTAAACATCCAAACTAGGGGAAAGGAAGTCATGTCTTGACCTTTCATTCTCCTTCCTTTCCTTGCCTCTCATTTTTTCTTATTGCCTACCCTGTCCTTCCCCTTTTAACATCCAAAAACACCACTGAGTTTGACTTTTTCTCCCTAGTTGTGGTCTTGTTTAAACCCCTTTTCTAAAATTGCCAATCATGCTTTGCCTGAGCTTGTATAGCCTAGCTTTTGATCATATCTAGATGTGATAGCATGAAAATTGGTGAGTCAACTGAATTTTTCTCTCAAATATGTAATCCATATGACAACTGTCAATAACTGCATGGAAGTTTATGAAATTCAAGTTGTAATTGATCTTCCAGTTGAAAACTTTTTGCCTCTTGATTTCCAGTGATTGATTGAATTATACGATAATTTTATACTAAAACTTCTTGTTCATTGTAACTTCTATCTATAGACAGAGGAAACAAAGAAGGCTGATAGAAATGGACCAAAAGGAATTATAAGTGCCATTGCAATATCTATTGTTGTTGGATGGGGTTACATACTTGGCATCACCTTTGCAGTTACAGACATCTCTTACCTTTTGAGTGAAAATAATGATGCCGGTGGGTATGCCATTGCTGAAATATTTTATCTAGCTTTCAAGAGAAGATATGGCAATGGAATTGGGGGCATTATTTGCTTGGGTGTGGTTGCTGTTGGCATATTTTTCTGTGGAATGGGTTCAGTAACCAGCAACTCAAGGTACTTATACTTGTTCTTAATGTGGTTTACATATGAGAGGTATATGATTTCTTTGGTTGCTTATGATGCTTTGTATACAGGATGGCTTATGCTTTCTCTAGGGATGGAGCCATGCCATTTTCGTCATTATGGCATAAAGTTAACAAGCAGGAGGTCCCCATAAATGCAGTTTGGTTGTCTGTTTCCATATCATTTTGCATGGCACTACCGGTACGATTTTTCTTTTCATTTTGAATTATCTGAAAACTGATTTTATCTGGTATGGAGGTGAACAAGATTATTGACAGATGTCATATGCACTATATGTCACTTTGACATCTTTCAAGCTGGTTTGTGTTGTTTATGGAAACTGAGTGAGAAAAAGAACTTAATAATTTATATTTCCACCTTTGTCGGATTCATTAAAAAAGATACAGAAAAGTATCTTATCTTCCATGTTAGCTGGCCATGTCTCTCTTGTCATGAAATTATTTGACTAAAAAGCCAAAGCTTTATAAGTAGGAACCTGACAATGGATTTTATAAATATAGCACAACCCTTCACGTGAAGTCAGCTGGGCTTGCATTACAACCACCTTGTTCTGAATCTATACACTTCCATACTGAAATTCACTCATTAGGGCAACAAGAATCGAAATTTAGATAATTTGTTCTGTCCTACTTGGTGTGCAAGTTTGCAGTGTAAGGGCACAAATTTATCATAGGATACAAGCATATGTGGATTTAAACTACAGCTAATAGCTGATTCTCAACTCCAATCTTGCTTAGTCTGTTCTTTCCATTCCTGCCACTAGCTTACTGAATTCTAATTCTTCTGCAGTCTCTTGGAAGCATAGTGGCATTCAATTCCATGGTGTCCATAGCAACAATTGGGCTCTATATTGCTTATGGCCTTCCTATCTTCTTTAGGGTGACTTTGGCATGCAAGTCTTTTGTCCCAGGCCCTTTCAACTTGGGCCGCTATGGGATCATTGTTGGCTGGATTGCAGTTCTTTGGGTGGTGACCATCTCCATTTTCTTCTCATTGCCAGTTTCCTATCCTATAACCATTGAGACTCTCAACTACACCCCTGTTGCTGTTGGATGTTTGTTGACTCTTGTAGTTTCTTACTGGATATTCAGTGCTAGGCATTGGTTTAAAGGCCCTATAACCAATATAGGTAACTGAAGTTGTGTATCAATGTATAGGGATTTCATTATCTAGAACATATGCTCAATATGATAAATTTTTAAATGATTTTAGTTTTACTTTTTCTATCTGATGTTTGCAATTAACCAGATTGATATTATGTCTAAATATGGATAAATCTATGCTGGCACAAATAGGTTTCTAGCTTCAAGAGGCTTTGCTCTGTTCATCATCCACAAATTCGAGTTTGGTAATTGGACTTGTTAAGAAATTCCAAATTATGGACTTAGTTCTGTTTGAATCTAAGCCAAAGCTTGAGCTTGGCTCTAGTCAAAATCAAATTTGACTTGAATGATGCCATTGCATTAATAGAAACTAAGTCAAATTTGATTTTACAAGCTTGGACAGTCTCAATATATGGTACAATATATGAGATCATAGCCTTTCACATAATAAGGAGCCAATGTTTGATTAATGCAATGGGGGGTTGTTTAATTCAAGCAATAAGCCAACGATTACATACCATTGCATAAATAGATTTACAGCTATTGTTATTAAGAAATTGGTGAAATTGATAGTTATATATAAATTGTTTTGCTCAGTATATATGCACTGATATAGGGATGATATTTGGATTAATGGAATAGGTGCAGAATGTCCTGAATTCATTATTTATAAAGAGGTAATTGTATTTTCTTTTGTTTACACAGACAAAAGGGGAATACAGGAAAGAAAGTAAGAGGTAGTTTACACAGACAACATCCTAGATCCAAGATATCGTAGAAATTAAGGATGGATTAGATGATGATAATTTAGATATATTGCTGATGTTGGCTAGCTTTCCAGAAGAGCCATATTTGTTGAC
>JANHAO010029430.1:0-10383 GCA_026873985.1 Saraca asoca
TCAGGATGGCTTCTACAGGTCAGATCTATTATCACCTTTATTCAGTATTCTAATTTCATGCATATTATTCGAATTTAATTTTACAGATACGACCAAGCTGTCATACTTGCACGAGCCTGGAGTCCTGCAGAACTTAAAATCCAGATATGAATTGAATGAAATATATGTACACTGTTCTTCCCTTTCATACAATAAGATCCAGATGATATCTGACTTCCTTTGTCCCTATGCATATATCTCTTATATTATTAATTTGCATGGCAGACATACACTGGAAATATTCTAATTGCAATAAACCCATTCCAAAGATAACCTCATATTTATGATGCTCACATGATGCAACAATACAAGGGACCACTATTTGGAGAATTACGCCCTCATGTCCTTGCAATAGCTGATGTTGCATATAGGTAACCCTTATTTTCCAAGTCAAATTTTTTTCCAATTAAATATCATTTTTTTTTAATAATCAGGGAAATGGTTAATGAAGGAAAAAGCAATTGAATTCTGGTCAGTGGAGAAAGTGGAGCTGGTCAAACTGAAACTACTAAAGTGCTTATGCGATACCTTGCTTTCTTAGGTGGTAGAGCTGGCACTGAACGGCGAACAGTTGAACAACAAGTTCTTGAAGTATGATAGGCTAAATTATTCATTCTAGAATTTGAAACAGTTTTTTTTTTTTTTTTTTTTGTTTTTGTTTTCTACCAATTTTATTTATTTATTTTTTTCTCTTTGTTTTGAACTCATATGTGACTTCTATCTTAATTGATCTGAGTGCAGTCAAATCTAGTTCTTGAAGCATTTGGCAATGCTAAAACTGTTAGGAATAACAATTCCAGGTGATTCTTTTGTAAATGTGTCCAATAAAGAATTCCTCAAGTTTCATTTGCCATGATAGTCTTATATTTAAAATTAACTTTGATTTCAGTTTTTCCCACTGCATTCTCTTGATCCTCTTCATATTATTTAAGTTAATGTTATGTGGATTACAGTAGCTGGATAGATTGACATGTATCAAATTTTCATTCCAGAAAAATAAAATCCTCTTGCTGAAATAAACTGCCACATGATACTTAACATTTAAACTAATGCTAAACAGTTAAATGGTTCAAACTGATGGTGGTTGAAAATTCTCCTTGTAATAATGGTGCAGCTGTTTTGGCAGATTTGTTGAGATCCAATTTGATAAGCATCAAAGAATATCAGGTGCTGCCATCTGAACATATCTTCTAGAGAGGTCTCGGGTTTGCCAAATTGATGATCCTGAATGAAACTACCACTGCTTTTATCTTCTTTGTGCTGCACCACAGGAGGTATCCTACTGTCTACAATCTACTTGTTGTTTCTTGGTTTCCATTATATAAATTTATTGCAACTTATGTTGGCAGGAAATTGGGAAATACAAATTAGGAAATCCAAAATCATTTCATTACCTTAACCAGTCAAATAGTTATGAACTGGCTGATGTAAATGATGCTCGTGAGAATCTTGTCACTAGGAGAGCTATGGATATTGTTGGAATAAGCCAAAGAGATCAGGTATATATTTTTTATAAGCATGCTTTTAACTGCTTTATTGCCAGAAAATAGAAAGATTAACATATCACGTCTCTGATTTCCTTTCTGCCTTTCCCCAGGAAGCTATTTTCAGAGTTGTTGCCGCAATTCTTCACATTGGAAATATTGAGTTTACCAAAGGAAAGGAAGTTGACTCATCAGTTTCGAAAGATGATAGAGCCAAATTCCACCTGAAAACCACCGCTGAGCTTCTCATGTATGGATTCTGCTGTATAATTAACCCTATAATCCATATGGTTTTCATTTTCCTTTAGGATCATCGTCATAATTGGATTTCACATTTTCTCAGGTGCAATGCTGGTGCCTTAGAAGATGCATTGTGTAAGCATGTCATGATCACTCCTGAAGAAGTTATAAAACGGAGCCTTGATCCCCAAAGTGCGGCAATAAGTAGAGATGGCTTGGTAAAAACAATTTATTCCAGGCCATTTGACTGGTAAGATGCCAAACAATGGAGACTGCTCTATTTTCTGTTCCTTGTAATGTCTAGTTCGAAATACAAGCACTAGAGACAACAATACTGGGTTCTGGTTCTGATTCAAAGTTCGTTTATCTGGTTGTAAACAGGTTAGTGGACAAGATTAATAATTCAATTGGACAAGATCCTAATTCCAAATGTTTGATCGGGGTCCTTGATATCTATGGCTTTGAAGGCATTAAAGCCAACAGGTAACTTAGAATACAGCAGAATATGCACACTTACTCAATCAGTACTGAATATCTTGTAAGCAACCACCTCTGCTTGTTTTCAATAATTTGTAACTTAATTTCAGCATATAATGGTCTGCAGTTTCGGGCAGTTTTGCATTAATTTCACAAATGAGAAGTTGCAGCAACATTTCAATCAGGTAAAGTCTCTGACCACATTTAGCATTTCAGATTTGCTTATAAATGTTATTACCGTACTTAATGCTTTTAATGATGAATATCAGCATGTGTTTAAGATGGAACAAGAAAAATATACAAAGGAGCAGATTCAGTGGAGCTATAATGAATTTGTCGATAATAAAGATGTTTTGGACCT
This sequence comes from Saraca asoca, assembly GCA_026873985.1. Taxonomy (NCBI): domain Eukaryota; kingdom Viridiplantae; phylum Streptophyta; class Magnoliopsida; order Fabales; family Fabaceae; genus Saraca; species Saraca asoca. Next base: position 2,602 of record JANHAO010029430.1, read on the forward strand.
TGTTGAAAAGGTTTTTCTCTTGTTCATTTTCTTGATGGGATTGCCCAGTTTTGATCGCTATAAAATTGGTCAACTAAGTTGTCCAGAAACTTAATAAATTAGAAAGGTAGTATGCTGTTGATACGGTTAAGAGTGATCTTTATAATGCTGTTTTGTCTAATTAACCTAATGTTCACAGGATTTGTCACAGTCTACATTGGATGATTATCCCTCTCCCTTAAATAAAAGTGACAGATGTCAATTCTGTTTTGCTTAAGGCCACACAAAGAATTATGATTGTAAACATACATTTATGGATGAAGAAAAGTGGTAGAAGGGAAGAATGTGGAAATGCCTGATAATCAACTTGGTTAATGAGTTTATCTGTTGCTTCTTTGAAACTTAATTGCGAGAGCTTTATTGTGTAGGAATGTACTATATACTTGAAATTAGAGATTTTGTAAATGGCTTGAGTAAAGCCTCAGATAGAAAACTTTTATTTATACTATAGTTAAAAAATAACACTCTTAATACCTAGTCTAATAAGTAATAGATAATTACTAAATAATTTCCTATCTAAAACAGATAACTACCTATTCTATTTACATAATTCTACATATATGAAGTATCCAATTTGTGGATTTTAGTTGAACATAACTTTACAATTAAAAAAGTTTTACTTCTAAATATTCTTCAACTAGGTTTATGCTTTTTGGTTTATTGATTCTTTTTTTTCTTTGAGTGATTTACATTGACTTTTGGTATTGCAGAAACCTGGTGGAGTGATTACTCTTCTTGATGAAGCTAGGTAAGATCCCCTTGGGGATATTCACAGCTCTCTAGATGATTTTTAACTTCATCTGTTGGTTCCAAAAATTGGAGAAATAATTATCTCTCTGATTATATTAAATCTAAAGGTTCTTGTTGCTAACCATATAGAATTTTCCCGTTCATTTTCACTTTTTTTTTTCATCCTTTTATCTTTCAGCATGTTCCCAAAGTCAACACATGAAACATTTGCAAATAAGCTTTATCAAACATTCAAGAATCACAGGCGTTCTATAGAGCCAAAATCATCTTGAACAGATTTCACCATTGCCCATTATGCTGGGGAGGTATGTTTAATGTTCATAGCATTAACTGCTGAAAAATAAAGAACTCTGCTTTTTATATTTGCTCTCATAAATCTGCAGGTCTTATACCAGTCTGACCAATTCTTAGACAAAATCAAGGATTATGTGGTTCCTGAACATCAAGATTTGTTGAGTGCTTCCAAATGTGCTTTTGTAGCTGGCCTTTTTCCTCCACTTCCATAAGAGATGTCTAAATCATCCAAGTTTTCTTCTATTGGTTCCTGTTTTAAGGCATCATTGTTTTCTATTCCTCCTTTTTTTTTTTGCTGTAGACTTATGCACTTTGTCTTAGACAATATATTTCTTACAACATGAAGGACAAGCTCATGCCACCGCCTACATAAATTGTAGTGCATTCAATTATCAAGAAGCTAACAGATTATGAATTCATATTTTGAATGGTGCAGCTACAACTACAGCAACTAATGGAAACACTAAACTCTACAGAACCTCATTATGTCAGATGTGTAAAACCAAACAACCTCCTCAAGCCTGCAATATTTGAGAATGTCAAAACATCATGCAACAACTTCGCTGTGGTGTGAGTAGATTTTGATGTTCTTTCCTTCCTCCCATTCTTTACAATGATGATTTCTATAGAATGTTTATCCATACTTTCTTCATGTCTTCAGTCTTCTTTCTTCTGCAGTTTCTGATATTTGTCCTTATAGGGTGTTTTAGAGGCGATAAGAATCAGTTGTGCTGGTTACCCTACTCACTGTCCTTTCTTTGAATTTATGAATCGGTTTGGTATCCTTGCCCCAAAGGCCACGGAAGGGAAGTAAGTTCTCTCTTTTATGTTTGGCAAAAATAAAGTTCTTCCTCATATTATGAAACAGTTTGTACCAAACTTTGCCATAGTACTAATCAGCAAGATTATATCACATATAAGCAGCTATGAGGAAAAAGTTGTTTGCCAAAAGATTCTGGAAAAGATGGGGCTTAAAGGATATCAGGTACTTTGAAATGTTCCACCAGATACTCTTCTCTTGTGTTCTAGTTTTTATAGACTGTTAATAATATCTTTATTCTAAAGCTCTTGAGGCTAAGCAACAACTACAATTACTTGTCATTGTGGCATTAAATAATTAAATCTCTTTGAGCTATAATTAGATAATGTTTTCATGAACTTTTTATGGTCATTTGACATCCATGTATGTGGTATATGAATGCTTCCATCACATACCATTGCCATAGAATTTATTTGATTGGATATGAATTTTTGTAGATTGGGAAGACAAAGGTATTCCTGACAGTGGGTCAGATGGCTGATTTAGATGCGCGAAGAGCTCAGATACTCAGTAATGCAGCAAAAATTATCCAAAGGCGTGTACAAACACATCAAGCTTGTAAACATTATCTTGCGTTGCGGAAGACAACCATATATGTGCAGTCCCTGTGGAGAGGTGAGATATTTTGGAAGTGTGATAGCCTAAATCATATGTTTGTCTGTAATCTCATGTTTGGAGAATATAGACTTATCTAAATAGAAATGATCTAGCACACTGTTTTTGGGCATCCCTCTGCTTTATCAGTCTCCTTTACGTATTTTATAACATGCATATTATATGATATTTAGGAAGACTTGCATGCAAATTATATGTGACCTTGAGAAGGGAGGCTGCTGCTGTGAAAATTCAGAAAAACATACGGAGAGTTGAAGCTAGGCGTTCAAGCGTCAGTGCTCACCTTGCAGACGGGTTTAAGGGCAATGGCATCTTGTCAGGACTTCAGGTTTAGGGAGGAAACTAAAGCTTCCATCATCATTCACGTTATTGTCAAGAGTACTTTATGATTAAAATGATCAACCTGGCAATGTAAATAGTATTCATAAATCTGTCTCTCTCTCTCTCTCTCTCCAAAATTGCAGGCTCAGCGGCGATGCGACAAATCTACACCTTATTATACAAGACTCAAGAAGGGCTCAATAGTTACACAATGCAGATGGAGAGGGCGTGTAGCCAGGAAAGAATACCTGATTCTTTCATTATTTCTTGTACTAGACCATCTCCAAGTAGAACCCTCACTAGATGATTTGTAAAAGATGCAGTCTTTTAACCTACACAACATAAGGTGCATGAGGAAACAAATATTATCTGGTTATTTTTAATTATGAAACTCAGCTTCAAATGACATAGTCTTTTAAGTTAACAAGTGTTGAAATTAGGGATTGAGTGAGAAAAAGGTTAGGGAAAGTGAGAAAGATTACGGAGAATGCTAATATTATATTACAGAATGATACGTGGCTCAATACATAATAATGATCATTAATCCTCTGTTTATATAGAGGCTCTAAGACAGACTCTAACACCCGTTACTTGGGGTATAATACAAGCTAGCCTATAATACTCTCCTAAATATTAAATATTACCCTCAACAACAAGTAATGTGCATATATTTTTTTATTGCCATATCTTCTTGAAGAGAAACAAAAAGAAAATTTTCTTCTAAGCTAGAAACATTGAATCTGGCTTTAGCCCTTTTCATGTGAAATGAAGAGCCTCTTTTTGTTTTAACTATTATCACTTCGTCATTGTCAAAGAAGAGAAGTAATTACAAATTATTTTATAATAAACACCAAGAAATGATATCCCTTCCAAATCTGGCCTGACCTGAAAGTCATGCAATATATCTCTTTCTGTGCTGCTTTTCTTTTCTTATATTTTGGGTGGTTTAGAATGGATTGGGGGAAAAAATTCTGCCCAAACTACACCTGCATGTCAAATTTCATGTTTGAATGGCTTGTAGGTAATGATTTTTCCTCCCATTTTCCTGTTATCTCTGCTGTAAGTTAACATCTGTTTCCATTTGCTTTAGGCTGCAAGAGAAACAGGTGCACTTCAAGAAGCAAAGAATAAGCTTGAAAAGTGAGTGGAAGAACTTACCTGCCGTCTCCAGTTAGAAAAAAGTTTAAGGGTAATCATTAATGTTTTGACCAAATGTGATACCTCTAATTTGGTAGAGTCATGCATGCGTTTGGAAGTGTCTTCCATGAATGAGGGGAACAGAGAAGAGAGAGTAGCATACAAATCTTTGCAAGTACTTTATCTTCTCATTTTGTAAGCCCTAGATAAGCAATCTGGAATCTTGTGCAGACCAACCTAGAAGAAGCCAAAGCTCAAGAGGTAGCAAAACTGCAGAGTTCACTGCAGGAGATGCTGACCAAAATTGATGAAAGCAATGCTTTACTTGTCAAGGAGAGAGAGAATGCAAAGAAGATTATTGAAGAAGCACCTCCTGTTATTAAAGAAACACAGATTCTTGTTGAAGACACTCAAAAAATTGAGTCACTAACAGTGGAAGTTGAGAGCCTAAAGGTAAGAAAGTTCAGTCTAACAAGACCTAGTCTCTTGAACAGATGTGAATATGCTGTACTTGTTATGTTTTAGACATTGTGTCAAATGAGATAACCTTAGCTTATAAGGAAAAATACTTTGTGCACCATTTAAAAGATGTTATCAGAACATGAACCTTTGCAGTAAACTTCAAAATGTTTACATAAACTCTCTCTAGATAGTTCCTCAATGTATAAAGGGATGTCAAGTGCAATGTTTCCTGCTGTTCATTTGAGGAGTGTACTAAATTCACATCATTTTGCAATCTCTTTTAATAAACTGAACAATGAAATTAAATTATTTATGGTTAATGGCAATAGGACAGGTATTAATGTCTGCTACAGTTATATGACAGTTCACATTATGATAGATGGATGATGTATTTTAATTAAATAGACTATGGCGCCAAGGATTGCAAGATTAATTCTTACTAAAAATTAAAATTTTTCATTATATTTTTACTGGTTTATCACTAAATAACCAAAAGAAAGCCAAATGTCCTGCTAAGGTGTTTTGGTGATATTTATGATGATATCTGAGTGGTGTTGCCTTGCTCGTGTTCACACAGACTTCACTGGAGTCAGAGAAACAGAAAGCTGATGATTTTGAAATAAGATACAATGAAACCCAACCTTCTAGTGAAGAATGGGGTAAAAGATTAGAAGATGCAGAGAAGAAGGTTCGTCAGCTCCAGGAATTGATGACCAGGTACTATAAATACTTGATGAACAGTGAACCTTGAGGTTATTGTTTTCCCATGCTAATCAACTCTGAAAATGTTAGGTTAGAAGCAGCCCATTCCTAATTTGATATCTTACAAACTGCTTCAAGTACCCAACTCCTTTTTCTGGATAATTGTTCTCAAGAGGAGTAATATTATTGACAAGATTTTTTTTTTTCTCTTTTGACATTATCTTCTCTCTTCTTTTCCCCTAAATTTGTGCAATTAGAACTTGCACTTAATTGCCAAAATCATTCTTTGAATGTATGTCATAAGACTTGTAACCACCCTCAATTTGCTGAGATGGCTGACAGAAACCTTAATGACTTTTTCATTAGGCTAGAAGAAAAGATTAATAATTTAGAATCTGAGAATCAGGTTCTGTGTCAACAAGCTGTGTCCATGGCACCTAATAAGGTCCTTTCAGGACGCACCAGATCTATTATTCAGGTATCCCTTGGAATGCATTTTATACACATAATAATGGTTTAAACCATCTTGAACACTTCAATAATAGTTTTTAAGTTTGGTGATGGTTTAAAAGATTTCTTGTCTCTATTATTAGAGGAGTGCTGAAAGTGGACACATAGGAGGGGAAGCAAAGCCATCTTTGGTAAGTAAAATTTATTTTAAACAAGTGTTAAGTTGTTCACTTGCTTGAAATGCGCAGATTTGGATTTGACTTTTCTTTGTCTCCTGACAAATTATTCAGGAACTGCATCATAGCCCATAAAAAACCAGAGGGATCCCTCTGAAGTGGAGGATAAAACACAAAAGTTACTGAATGAGAAACAACAGGAAAATCAAGAGTTGCTCATTCAATGTATTGCACAACATCTAGGCTTTGCTGGGAACAGGCCAATTGCTGCTTGTATCATATACAAGTGTCTCTTGCATTGGAGATCATTTGAAGTAGAGCGTACTAGTGTTTTTGATCGTATCAACCAAACTATCAGCCATGCCATTGAGGTGTAAGAGGCGCAACTTTTGCATGTGAGTACTCTCTTTTTCTTACTCTTCTTTAAAACTTTAAGTTTTTTAACTTAAATATTTCCATTCAGACCCAGCATAACAATGATATCTTGGCTTATTGGTTATCCAATGCCTCTACAATTCTCTTGTTACTCCAGCGCACACTTAAGGCCGGTGGTGCAGCTGGAATTACTCCACAATGCCGTCATTCCTCATCAGCAATGCTATTTGGGAAGATGACTAGTGTAAATATAACTTTTTAATCTAACAGAATAGTTTTCTTTGAAAAGCTTTCATTCTTCAAATAATCAGTGTATTTTTTTTTTCCTATCCCTTGTTTTAGAGTTTCCGTGGAACTCCGGCAGGAGTCAACCTTTCCCTAGTCAATGGTAGCATGAATGGTGGAGTTGATACTTTACGACATGTTGAAGCCAAGTACCCTGCTTTGCTTTTCAAGCAGCAGCTTACAGCATACGTAGAAAAGATATATGGAATGATTTGAGATAACTTGAAGAAAGAAATTTCTCCTTTGCTTGGGTTATGCATCCAGGAATGGCAATTTGTTTTGTATTGTCTTGGAAGTTTTAAATAACCTATGATTCATGCTTTCATATCCTTTGTTACATTTTCTCTATAATTTTAACTGTGGTTCTTTGAATGTGATGACATAGGCACCAAGAACATCTAGAGTAGGCTTAGTTAAGGGATCATTGCTGCAAACACTGAAGCTCAACGAGCCTTGATTGCTCATTGGAAGGGGATAGTTAAGAGCCTAGGGAACTTTTTGAGTACCTTGAAAGCAAATCATGTGAGAAAACCTCTGCTGACATCCTTATATTGGTATAGAGGGCATAGGTGATCTATGATATATATATATATATATATATATATATTTTGCCTACCAAAAAACCAGGTGATTTGTGTAAATATATTGAATTTGTTGATTCAACACAAGATAATCATAAAATTACATAGACTTCCCTTGAAATTTGTTGAAATTACACAGGCAACACGTGTGAGGTTTGTATAACTTAAAATAAAAAGGAATTTCTATGTAATTTGTTAAACCTTAGGTGAGGTCTAATAATTTCTGCTTCTTTATTTCATATATATCCATTTTTCTTGGTGTTATTTTAGTAAAGTCTATTTGTTCTGGTTCCCCTCTGCTACTTCTTGACAGGTTCCTCCATTTTTAGTTTGTAAGGTGTTCACACAAATTTTTTCTTTCGTCAATGTTCAACTTTTCAATAGGTTAGTTTGTCCTCCTACCTTCTGTTGATTTGGGGTTGTTCATTTTGTTATGGAAGCCAAGATTTTCAAGACATCATCTCTCATTTGTTTCTTTTTACAGTCTTCTTCTGAGACGACAGTGCTGCTCATTTAGTAATGGAGAATATATCAAGGCTGGTTTGGCTGAATTGGAGCATTGGTGTTGTAAGGTGACGGATGAGGTGCATCAATTTCACTATTTTCTGCAGTTCTGTTGACCACGTATAACTTACTGACAAACACCACTTCCCTTCCAAACCACCCCCCCCCCCCCAAAAAAAAAAAAAAAAAAAACCCGAAGGGCGGTACACCCCGGGGGGAGGCCAAACACATTAGACCGGGCATTGGGTTTTTGGGATATTTTTGCTCTTGG
>JANHAO010029431.1:0-10374 GCA_026873985.1 Saraca asoca
TGGTGGACAGAGATGAGGCTCTTAGGCAGCTGAAACATAACCTCCTAAGGGCTCAAAACATAATGAAGCAGAGCTGTGATGCACATAGAAGAGATGTGAAGCTGTCAGTTGGAGATCGGGTCTATGTTAAGTTAAGGCCCCATAGACAGCAAATTGTGGCAAGAAGAATTTACCCAATGTTGGCTGTCAGATACTATGGCTCTTTCCAAATAAAAGCTTGTGTGGGGGCAGTAGCCTATGAATTACAACTACCTGAAATTGCTAAAATTGACCCAGTGTTTCATGTGTCCCAATTGAAGAAAGCAACTGGTAGCCAACCAGTGGAAGTAGAATTATCACCAGAACTAGAAAATGAGACACTTAATTTTGTGGAACCAGAGGGCATTCTATCCACTATAAAAATGGAGAGACAGGGAGCAGAGCATATAGAATGGCTCGTCTGCTGGAAGAACCAGCTAGTAGAAGAAGCCACTTGGGAGGATGCTGCAAGAATACAAGCTCAGTTTCCTACAATTTGCCTTGAGGACAAGGCAGACCTTACAGAGGCAGTATTGATGGGATTGTGACCTAGGAATTAGGTTTGGGTCAGGGCATAAGTAGGCCCAAAGTAATTAATGTTTATTCTAGAAGGCCCACGAGGATTAAGTTAAAAGGGCAGGCCCAGGGTAGTTAAGTAAAAGGGCAGAAAACAATTCAAATGGCATGCACACGATTGAAGAGAGAGAGATAATAGAATGCATGCTTTCTGGTGAGGTAAGGATGAACTGGCATAACCAACTGCATGCACAAATTGCATGCAGTGTAGCTGACAGCAGTTAGGGAGAGAATTCTATAACTAAAGGGGGAGAGAAGACCGGGGCTAGTCTTCACTTTTTGTAATTGGCTTGTGCCAGGGGAACCCTTTTGGGTTGGGGAGAGCTAAGGCTCTTGTATTTTCTTCTTCTTTTATTCTTCTTCTTTTTCTAATCTTCATCTGAACCTACTGTAATATTTCTACTCTACTGGGAAATACATCAAGCAGTTTCTGGGCCCTAACACTCGCACGAATGCATGCTGAGTTGAGAGAAGGATTCTAGTTGCAACATCGGATGGAGCGAGGCAAGGAGAAGGAGGAGCAAACTCTAGAAACTTCTTTTGTTTTTTTCCGAAAATGATAATAGGCGACACCAAGAGGAGATCCAAACAGTTTGGAGCCTTATTTAGAAGATCTTGGATTGGCAGCTAAAAAGATCGAAATGCCAATATTTCGGGGGGAGGCACCTTTCAGCTAAATCTCTAGAGCTGAGGCTTATTTTGCTGTCCAGAGAACTCTTCCGGAGCTGCAAATGCAGATGGCCCAAGTATGCATGGAAGTAAGACCATGGCATTGATTTAAAATGCTAAAGGAGAAAGATCCTAAGCTTAATTGGGAAAAGTTTAAACGGGTCTTCTTTGATCGGTATGGAACTCAGCAGTGTGGGAATATTTTTTCTTAACTTAAGATGCTCAAGAAAGAAGATTCGGTTTATGAATTTGTAAAAGAATTTGAGATGCTGGCTTCACAAGTACCTTGGATGATCGATGACCAATATATGGGGCTGTTTATGGGAGGCTTGAAGGAGGTAATAAGGTTGGAAGTCTAGACTGTTGAGCTGTCTTCCTGTTAAAAGGTGTCATGCTGAAATTCTCAAGACTCCATTAAGTGGAAGGAAGCAGAATAATTTTCAGATGGGATATGCCCAGGGGAACCAAGCTTTTAACGACAGAAGAGGAGCAGGATTTCCTTTAACAAAATCTACCTAATCCTCAAATTCACTGGGGAAAGCTAAGAAGAAGTTTGGAGAGAGGTAGAATAGGGGAACTCGGAACCTGTCATATCAGGAGCTAATGGACAGAAGAGCTAAGGGATTGTGTTTTAAATGTGGGCAACATTATAGTCCCTTGCACAAGTGCCCAGAGAAGGAGCTGAAGTTGTTAATATGGGAAAGTGAGGAGGAACTATCAGTTCACACATAACAGACTGAGGAGAGTAAGGAGGAAACTGAAGAATGGGAGATGGTATGCCATGCAGTTGAAATTAAAGAGCTTAAGGCCCAAGCCATGAGTTGTTCGAAGACAATGAAAGTGGAGGGAGTTTTGGAAGGTTTGCCAATTTTGCTTGTTAGGACCCAAAAACTGTTTGATTAAATTTCTTAGAAAAGGTAGGTGTTGTAGAGATTACAAAGAAGAATAGAAGTAAAGATGAAGATACAAAGAGCCTCAGCTCCCCCCAACCCAGAGGGTTCCCTTAGCACAAGCCACTTCTAAAAGAAAAAGCTACCTCGCACTCTCCCCCTTTCCCTTTATAAAGCTCTCTCTCTAACTGCATTCAGTTTCTATGCATGCAATCTGTGCATGCAGTTAGTTATGCCATCTCACCCCTGCCTCATCAAGAGCATGCATTCTGTTATATTCCCCCTGTTTGCATGCTTTCTGTACTGCCCCTCTTTATTTAATTAACCTTGGGCCTTCTAGAATAAACTTTAATTACTTCGGGCTTATTCATGCCCTGACCCAATTTTGATTCTTGGGTCACATTCCCATCAATACCACCTCCTATAAAATCTGCCTTGTCCTCAAGGTAAAATGTAAGAAACTGAGCTTGTATTCCTATAGCTTCCTCCCAAGTGGCTTTTTCTGCTAGCTGGTTCTTCCAGCGAATAAGCCATTCCATGTGCTCTGTTCCTTGTCTCTCCACTTGTCTATTAGATAAGATAGCTTCTGGTTCCACTAGGTTAGGGGCTTCACTTTCCAATTCTGGAGGTAATTCTGCCTCCATTGGATGGCTGCCAACAGCTTTCTTCAATTAAGATACATGGAATACTGGGTGTATCTTAGTAGACTCAGGTAATTGTAGTTTATAGGCTACTTCCCCCATGTTGGCTATTACTTGGAAAGGATCATAGTATTTGGCAGCCAACTTTGGGTAAATTCTCCTTGCCATAGTTTGCTGTCTATGGGATCTCAGTTTGACATATAACCAGTCTTAAATTGATAACTTCACATCTCTTCTTTTTGCATCACAGTTCTATTTTATAATGTTTTGAGCCCTTAGGAGGTTATGTTTCAACTATCTAAGAGCCTCATCTCTGTCTACTAGAGCTCTTGCCATAGATTTCACCTGAGTTTCACCTTCCAAATAGTGGACAATTGTTGGTGGGGAGCGTCTATACACAACTTCAAATGAGATTGTTCCAATAGATGAGTGGTAGGAGCTGTTGTACCAAAATTCTACCCAAGGAATCCAAACCGACCAATTTCTAGGTTGTTCAGAGGCAAAACACCGAAGATATGTCTCCAAATAGCGATTAATCACCTCTGTTTGGCCATCAATCTGGGGGTGATAAGAAGTGCTCATCTCCAACTAAGTTCCCTGTAGCTTGAACATTTCCTTCTAGAAATTACTCAAAAAAATAGAGTCCTAGTCACTTACAATTGCTCTAGGGAACCCATGCAACCAAACCACATTCTTAACAAAGGACTCAACTATTGTCTTGATTGTAAATGGATGCTTTAAGTAAGGCAAAGTGAGCATATTTGGATAGGCAATCAACTATCACCATAATGACTTCAAACCCTTGAAACTTAGGCAACCCAACAATAAAGTCCATTGAGACTCCTTCCCAAATCAGTCGAGGTACAGACAATGGCTGCAATAGTCTTGTAGGAGCCATGGCTTGGTACTTGTGTCTCTGGCATACATCACACTCCTTTACAAACCGTAGAATCCTTTGCTTCATCCCAGGCCAAAATAAATTGCCTATTATTTGTTTGTAGGTTTTGGTGAATCCAGAATGTGCCCCAATAGGAGAAGAGTGATATTCATGCAAAATTACAGGAATGAGTGAAGAGTTCCTTGATAACACCAGTCGGCCCCTATGAAAAAGCAAATCTCCTCTCCATATAAAATCTAGTTTTGAGGCTGGATCTTTCTTTATACTTTTTGCCAACTGAGAAAGTTCTGTGTCAGCAACAGTTTCCTCCTTCACCTTTGATAAGTCCAATCAACAAGGTTTAATCACTATTGAATGTAACTCCTTGTATACCTCTATCCTAGACAAGGCATCTACAGCCTTGTTTTTTGGTCCTAGCTTATAGATTACTTCAAATTGATAGCCCATTAATTTGGACAGCCAGCAGTGTTGGTCAATAGTGGGCATTCTCTGTTGCAAGATATGTTTAAGGCTTTGGTGGTTAGTATACACCTTGAATGGGCATCCCATAGGTAGTGCCACCAGTGTTGGACTGCTAAAACCAAAGCCATGATCTCCTTTTCATACACTGATTTGAAAAGGGTTCTGGCTGTCAAAGCTTTACTGAAATAAGCCAAGGGTCTTTTGTCTTGCATGAAGACAACTCCAACTCCCCTGTCTGATGCATCACATTCAATGATAAACTCTTGAAAAATTTGGGAGAGCCAAGACTGGAAAAGTAGTCATCTTCTGCTTAAGTTCTTTGAAAGCCTTTTTAGCTTCTACTATCCAATTAAAAGCTTCTTTCTTGGTTAACTCAATGAGAGGTTTAGCTATTTGCCCATAGTTTTTAATGAACCTCCTATAGTACCCTCTTAGCCCCAAAGATCCCCAAACTCTCTTGACATTTTGAGGGACTAGCCACTCCATGATGCTATTAATTTTTGAAGGATCTATCGACACTCCTTCTCTTGAAATGATGTGGCTCAGGTACTCTACAGAAAGCTGACCAAAGAGTCATTTCTTTTTATTAGCAAATAGGCTGTTTTGTAATAGAAGCTGCATCACCTCTTTTAAGTGTATTAAATATTGTGTCCAGCTAGAACTATAAATTAGTATGTCATCAAAGAAGACCAATACATATTTCATAAGTAATGGCCGAAACACTGAGTTCATGGCGGCTTAGAAGGTTGATGGGGCATTCATGAGTCCAAATGGCATTATCAAGTATTCATAGTGCCCTTTATGAGTCTGAAAGGCAGTTTTGTGAACATCCTCCTCTCGAACTCATATTTGGTGGAAGTCGGATTTGAGGTCAATTTTAGAGAAATACTAGGCTCCATGTAGCTCATCTAGCAACTCACTAATGGTGGGAATTGGGAATTTATCCAACACTGTTTCCTTATCTAGAGCTCTATAATCTACACACATTTTCCATGTTTCATCCTTCTTTTTTACTAAGATAACTAGGCTGGAAAAAGGACTAACGCTGTGCCTGATAATTTCAACTTGTAACATCTCCTTTACTTGCTTTTCTACATCATCTTTGTGGTGATATGCATATTTGTATGGTTGAACACTCACTGGTCCAGCCCCCTGTTTCAACACAATGGCATGATCTTTTACTCTTTTGGGAGGGAACTCCTGTGGCACTTGAAAGACTCCCTCATAGAGTTGCAAAAGGAGCTCTAATTCATCTCTTTGACTCTGCTCCAACTCCAATTTACTTAATGAATGGTCTGTCTGATCTGCTTCATCATCTTGGAACAACTCCTATAAGCCTGTTGCTTGTATGTCATCATTGATTTGATACCCTTTTAAGTGTTACCGTACATCTCCCTTCCTTAAAGCTCATTGTCTTCTTTTTCCAATCAGCTCTTACTTCCCCCAAGGTTTCCAACCGGTCCACTCCCAAAATTATATCTATTCCCCCTAAATCCAGAATATATGCATCCACATGGAGGAGGTTCTTTCCCACAGCAATCATAAGCCCCTTGCATTTTCCTTGAGAAGCCCTACTGCTTCCATCACCTAGAGTGATTGAACTTTTTGGTTCCCTTAATTGGCAGACTCAGGGTGGATACCAATTCTCTTGTCATGTAATTATGGCTTGCCCCACTGTCAATAAGGAGTAAAATTGGCAAACCTTCCAAAACCCCTTCCACCTTCATTGTCTTCGAACAGTTCATAGCTTGGGCCTTAAGTTCCTTCATCTCTACTGCATGGCACACCATCTCCCATCCCTCCGTTTCCTCCTTACTTTCCTCAATTGGTTGTGTGTGAATTGATAACTCCTCCTCACCTTTCCACACTAACAGCTTCAACTCTTTCTCTAGGCATTTATGCAGGAGAGTATACTGTTGTGCACATTTAAAGCACAATCCCTTAGCTCTCCTATCCATTAACTCCTAATATGACAGATTCCGAGTACCCTTATTCTGCCTTTCCCTAATCTTCTTCTCAGCCTTCCCATGTGAATCTGAAGGCTATGCAGATTTTGTGAAATGAAATCCTGCTCCTCTTCCATTGTTAAAAACTTGGTTCCCCTGAGTATATCCCATCTGAAAACTACTCTGCTTCTTTCCACTTAATGGAGTTTTGAGGATTCCAGCATGTACCAGCTTCCTCTCTACATTCTTGGCCGTTGAAACCACCTTGTATCAGGAAGACAATTCAAGAGTTTGGACCTCTAGCCTTATTACCTCCTTTAGGCTTCCCTTAAACAACCCTATATACTGGTCCTCTGTCATTTGTGGTACTTGTGAGGCCAGTATCTCAAATTCCTCTACAAATTCGTCCACTGAACCTTCTTGTTTGAGCATCTTAAGTTGGGAAAAAATATTCCCACATTGCTAAGTACCATACCAATCAAAGAAAGCCCGTTTAAATCTTTCCCAATCGAGCTTGGGGTCTACCTCCTTCAACATTTTAAAGCAATGCCATGGTCTTCCCTCCATGTATACTTGGGCCATCTAAATTTGCAGCTCCGGAGGAGTTCTCTGGATAGCAAAATAAGCCTCGACTCGGGAAATCTAGCTAAAAGGATCCTTTCCTTGAAATTTTAGCTGCTAGCCGAAGATCCTCTAAATGAGGCTCTAAATCTTCTACTGATTTGATCTCCTCTTGATGGTGCTATGCATTATCATCGCCGGACAGAACAAAAGAAGTTTTTGGGGTCTGCTCCTCCTTCTCCTTACCTCACTCCATCTGACGTTGCCCCCGGAACCCTTCTCTCATTTCAACATGTAATTGTGCCAGTGATTTGGTAATATCCAGAAGGACTATAGAATGCTTCTTAAGAATTGAAAAGTGCTCCTTAAGAATTGAGTCATGGTCTTTGAGGGTATTCTTCAATGCAACCACCCGAGCATCCAAAGCTTCCATCCTTGAAGTCATCCTAGTGTGCATACAATCTCTCGAGTGTGTTGTCTCTCAACGAAAGTGCCAAATTGTTAAGACTCAGAAACTGTTTGATAAATTTCTCAGAAAAGGTAAGTGTTGTTGAGATTACAAAGAAGAACAGAAGAATAGAAGTAAAGATGAAGATACAAAAAGCCTCAGCTCTCCCCACCCAAAGGGTTCCCTTAGCACAAGCCACTTCCAAAAGAAAAAGCTACCCGACACTCTCCCCTTTCCCTTTATAAAGCTCTCTCTCTAATTGCATTCAATTTAGCATCCAAAGCTTCCATCCTTCAAGTCATCCTAGTGTGCATACAATCTCTCAGGTGTGTTGTCTCTCAATGAAAGCGCCAAATTGTTAGGACCCAGAAACTGTTTGATAAATTTCTCAGAAAAGGTAGGTGCTGCTAAGATTACAAAGAAGAACAGAAGAAGAATAGAAGTAAAGATGAAGAAACAAAAAGCCTCAGCTCTCCCCACCCAGAGGGTTCCCTTGGCACAAGCCACTTCCAAAAGAAAAAGCTACCCGGCATTCTCCCCCTTTCCCTTTATAAAACTCTCTCTCTAACTGCATTCAGTTTCTATGCATGCAATTTGTGCATTCAGTTAGTTATGCCACCTTACCCTACCTCATCAAGAGCATGCATTCTGTTATATCCCCCCCTTGGTGTGCATGCTTTCTGTATTGCCCCCCTTTACTTAATTAACCTTGGGCCTTCTAGAATAGACTTTAATTACTTTGGGCTTATTCATGCCCTGACCTAATTCTGATTCTTGGGTCACATTCCCATCACTGCTCCTTATTAACAATGAGGCAAGCTATAATTACATTACAAGAGAGTTGGTAATCATCTTGAGTCTACCAATTAAGGAGACCAGAAAGTTCACAGTCACTTTGGGTGATGGAAGCAACAGGGCTTCTCAACGGAAATGCGAAGGGTTTATGATTGCAATGGGAAAAAACCTCCTCCATGTGGATGCATACATTCTAGACTTAGGAGGCATAGATATGATTCTGGGAGTGGAGTAGTTGGAAACCTTGGGGGAAGTAAAATTTGATTGGAAAAAGAAGACAAATGAGCTTTGAGCAAGAAGGACATACAGTGACACTTAAAGGTTATCAAATTAATGATGTAACACAGGCAACAACCTTGCAAAAGTTGCTGCAAGATGATGAAGCAGTCCAGGCAAATCCTTAATTGAGTAAATTGGAGTTGGAGCATATTCAAAGAGAAGAATTAGAGCACTTTTTGCAGCTCTATGAGGGAGTCTTTCAAGCACCACAGGGGCTTCCTCCCAAAAGAGAAAAGGATCATGCCATTGTGTTGATGTAGGGGGCCAGACCGGTTAGTATTCGCCTTACAAATATACGTATCATCACAAAGATGAAATAGAAAGGCAAGTGAAGGAGGTACTGCAAGTTAAAATGATTAGGCACAACATCAGTCCTATTTCTAGCCCAGTCATTATAGTAAAGAAGAAAGATGAAACATGGAGAATGTGTGTGGACTATAGAGCTCTAAACAAGATGACAGTGTTGGATAAATTCCCAATTCCCACCATTGTGAGCTGTTGGATGTGTTACATGGAGCCAAGTATTTTTCCAAAATTGACCTCAAATTCGGCTTTCACCAAATACGGGTTCGGGAAGAGGATATTCATAAAATAGCCTTTCGGACTCATGAGGGGGCATTATGAATATTTGGTAATGTCATTTGGACTCATGAATGCCTTATCAACTTTCCAAGCAACCATGAATTTTGTTTTTCAACCATTGTTTAGGAAATATGTATTGGTCTTCTTTGATGACATATTAGTTTATAGTCCCAACTGTACACAGCATTTGACACACTTGAAGGAGGTGATGTAGCTTTTATCACAGAATAGCTTGTTTGTTAATAAGAAGAAGTGTTTCTTTGGTCAACTTTCTGTAGAGTATGTGGGCCATATCATTTCAGGGGAAGGGGTGTCAATGGATCATTCAAAAATTAATAGTACCATGGAATGGCCAGTCTCTCAAATGTCAAGGGAGTTCAAGGATTTTTGGGACTGGTTACTACAAGAGATTCATTAAAAACTATGGGCAATTAGCCAAGCCTCTTACTAAGTTAACCAAGAAAGAAGCTTTTGCTTGGACAGCAGAAGCTCAAAAGGCTTTCGAAGAACTTAAGCAGAAGATGACTTCTTTCCCAGTCTTGGCTCTCCCTGATTTTTCTAAGGAGTTTATCATTGAGTGTAATGCATCAGGCCAAGGAGTTTGGGCAGTCTTGATGCAGGACAAAAGACCCTCGGCTTATTTCAGCAAAGCCTTGGCAGCCAGCATCCTTTCCAAGTTAGTGTATGAAAAGGAAGTCATAGCCCTAGTTTTAGCAATCCAACACTGGTGGCACTACCTTATGAGACTGATCACCAAAGCTTAAAACACACCTTGCAGCAGAGAATGCCCACTACTGACCAACACTGCTAGCTATCCAAGTTAATGGGATAACAGTTTGAAGTAATCTCTAAGACAGGACCAAAAAATAAGGCTGCAGATGCATTATCCACGATGGAGGAGTACAAGGAGTTACATTCAATAATCGCTAAACCTTGTTGGCTGGATTTATCAAAGGTGAAGGAATAAACTACAGCTGATCGAGAACTCTTTCAGTTGGCAGAAAGTATAAGGAAGGATCCAGCCTCAAAACCAAAATTTACATTGAGAGGAGGTCTGCTGTTTCACAAGGGCCGACTGGTGTTATCTAGAAACTCTTCATTCATCCCTACAAATCATGCATGAATTTCACTCTTCTCCTATTGGAGGTCATTTTGGATTCATCGGAACTTAACAAATGAATAATTGGAAGTTTATTATGGCTTGGGATAAAGCAAATGATTTTATGGTTTGTAAGGGAGTGTAATATGTGTCAAAGACATAAGCATCAAGCCTTGGCTCCAGCAAGACTATTGCAACCACTGCTTGTACCTCAGTTGATTTAGGAAGAAGTCTCAATGGACTTTATTGTTGGGCTGCCTAAATCTCAAGGATTTGAAGTTATCATGGTGATAGTTGATCGCTTATCAAAATATGCTCATTTTGCCCTTCTTAAACATCCATTTACAGCAAAGATAATAGCTAAGTCCTTTGTGAATGTGGTTAAGTTGCATGGGTTTCCTAGGGCAATTATAAGTGACCGAAACCCTATTTTCCTGAGTAATTTCTGGAAGGAAATGTTTAGGCTCCAAGGAACTAAGCTGAAGATGAGCACTTCATATCACCCACAAA
>JANHAO010029432.1:0-10372 GCA_026873985.1 Saraca asoca
TTAGGTCACAAGGGAGTTGCAAGTAACAAATCAGTCGTAAAACGGCCAGAATTATAGCTCATACGCTGCGATCTACAATCTGGAAAGTAGTTTGACATACTCGTTTCATATGTGACTCTTCGATTTTTGTGGATAGTGTAATGATTACTGTCTCCAGTGAACACATTTGACTTAAATGCTAACATGTGTTAGGTCATTGGGTTGCAGGTTATTCGAAGAGCTTTTAGATCTGGAGGTTGGGTCGTGTGCAATAAAAATCTAGGAAACTCTTTTCTCTCTTTCATCTATCATTTGAAGTCTGTCATACCCAGACTCTTCTTTTCCACTTCCCTTGTTGGTACTATGACCGTTTGCTATCGTTTGTCACTGTCAACCTTGTTCCTGTTTCCTGAGTCTGTCAAACTAAGTTTCGATTGTCAAGAATCAGTTCCATTCATGCTTCAGACTTTTTCTTCATTTAGCACAGTAAGCTTCTTTTTCTGACTCGTTGTTTCTGAGTTTCTATTTTCAAAGCCCTTGTGAGTATGTTTGTTATTGATAAAAACTGGAATGTTGGCTAAATCTTCGTTTATTTTCCCTTTAGCCATATTTAGTTTGTTTTCCTATAGACGTTAGGGTTTCTAGTGATGGTAGAGTTTTCAACTGGTTTCTTAGGCTTCATTGATCCAATAGCCGAAACCCTTCTTGTACTTTTTGACTTTTGGGTCTAGATGACTTGAGGCGGTAGCAACCTTCCTTTTAAGATGAATTGTTTAGGGTTAAGGATCGGTCTGTATCTAGCGACTTGATCATCTATTTTTTTCTTCTTTTTATGTAGACGTCTTTGCCTCGTAGATGCCACTGCCACTCAATAGTTAGTGAAGACACTGACTCTGAAGAAAGCAGGGAAACACTTTGTGTCATTGGGGGTGTGACCTCCTAGAGTGTCGAGGTCGCTAGTGAGTTCGAAGCTCGCTTCGGGCTCAAAGAGTCTACAACTTATTCCCTTTTCATATGTCATCCTTTGACAGTCAAGCTAAAAGAGCTTGAAGAGATAGTCAAAGTGTACTTTTGTCTAAAGGGATGCATGTGCTAGAGCCTTTTCGTAGTGACCATATGGCTTATCTTCTTAAGAAATTTATAGCGATTAGCATCCAACACCTTAGTACTAGATTTAGGCTCCTAGTTGCCCCCTTCATTATTGATTTTTTAAATGAGTTAAAACTATCCCCCATCCAACTGACTCCAAACACTTATTTGAGTCTGATTTCTTTAGCCTTTATTTATATGAGAAATGGGTTTTTAGCCCCTTCGACCAAGGTCTTTAGCCACCTCTACGATGTTAAGAGTATTGGATAACAAAAACGTATTTATTATCTTTCAACTAGTCCATCTAAATACAAGAAAATTCTACCTCAAGGGGATGCCAAGGGGAAATCCAACATAGAGCGTTACAAGACTCATTAGTTTTATGTCTCCTGCCTATCCTTGCGTTGTCTTCAAAACTTTAGTTTTGTTTTGAATCCTGGTAAGTGAGCTGAGAGCACACAAGTTGATTTTATTTTTGCCTTATTTCGAGTTAATCTTTGTCGTTCTTTTGTAGAGGGAGCTGGGAAGGATAAGCTAAACTTAAGGGAGGAGAAGTCCATAATGCTTGATCATTTTGCTGCCTTTGAAGATTTTCAAAACGATTTGAAATTTGACAAAGAAATTCAACGGACGTATGGGCTCTCTCCTACCCTTGGTATTGAGCTTCTTAACAGCTTGTTGAACATCTTAAAGAGATCACTCTAGTAGACTTTGGGAAGCAAAATGATATGGGGAGAGTCAATCTCATCATGCCTCCTGCTTCAGCGAGGTTGAGGCGTACTGCCACTCCTGTTTCCACTCAAGCAGGTCGTCCTTCCTCCTCTACTATCGCTCCGACTTCTTCCCATACTAGCTACCCTTCCTCCTTGGTGATCGTGGAAGAGACCTTGGTTGCCCCAATCCCTGTTTTGCAATTAAGGCCTCCTGAGGTCGAGAGAGGAGTACCGAGGTCCCCGAATTGTAGAGAAGAAGTTTCAGCCAAGCCTCTTCCCAAAAGACAAAGGACTGACAAGGGGAAAGGGATCGCTATTGGTCTAGAGGAAGAATCCAAGGATGTTTCAGAAGGCTTGGGACCCAAGACCTTGGCATTTTTGACAGAAACATGGATTGGATCCTAGGTTATCATATGAAGTCTTCAGAGGATAAAAGGATAGGGGGTAGTACCTTTGTGGGCATACTAGCTCACCACTACCTGCTAGTTGGTATTGCACCTTCCTTTTTTTTTTTGGCATGCATCCTAACTTCTTGTGGTCCCTTTCAAGGGGGTTCTGGAGATAATAAAACTGAAGGACAAGATCATAAGCTAGAAGACAGAGCGAGGTAAGCTCGAGGATAGCCTAGCAGCAACGATTAATGAGGCAGCGAAGCTAATGAGGAGAGTAGCGAGTGCTGAGGTTATGAGGAAGGAGGTTGAAGAAACCTTGGCTTGGGAGACAACTAGTTTATCCTTAGGACTTCACAGGGCTCTTGATGAGTTGAGACAAAAGAAAGAGGAGATAGTTGTTTTGGTGAGGGAAGCTAAGGTCCTCGAGAGGCAGACATTGGCTGCTTAAGAGAGGGTAGCTTGTACTAAGGAAAAAGTGGCATGAGTTGAAGAGGAGGCCAAGCAAGCTATTGAGAGGGTTACCTAAGCTGAAATGGAGATCACTAGGGTTAAAGGGCAAGCGTTAGCCATGGTGGCTCAAGCTGAAGAAGTTATACTTTCTGAGACTACTGACGGTTTTGTGTACACCTTATAGCAGAAGCATTCAGACTTTGATTTCTCATTCTTTAGTGGAGAGATTGGGGTGATCATTTAGGGCTTTATTAGGTATATGGAGGCAGCCTTGGCTCCAGATGTTGAAACTGCTAGTGATCTTCCTGTTCAAGATAATGACTAGGCCGAAAGCAGTTTGTTGATGCAAGAAGCAGCCACAGTAGGACTCGAAGAATAAGTGAGAGAGAATTCACTTGTGCCTGTTATAGACTCCTCAGCTCCGTAAGACTCATCCGTTCCTCTAGCCTCTTCTTAAATTGTGTTCTTAAACTTTTTGTCTCACTTTTATTTTAAATGCTATAGATATATCTAACTAACAAAATGTAGTTGAAGCATCTTTATAAATTTCTGTGTGATCTGCTTATCTTTGTTTTTATCTTGTGCATTAATCGGTTTATTTTCGAAGCTCTTCTGACATTTGGATGTCTTGAATGCTTGATTGGCAATTTGTGGGCAATTATTGCTTCAAGCTAAATAATCAATGGGCTGAACATAGAAATTATTCAATTGCGGCTTGTTATTCTAGGTAGACCTTATATTACCAAATTAAAGAGTTTCATGACTTTATGAGATGACTAGGTAGGACATTTTCTAGGTTTTAGCTCTTTGCTGAGCATAAGAAAGGACTAATTCTATGATCAGTTCACTTCAAATAGGGAATACATTGAGAGATCCTTAGTAAACATAATTGAAAAAGAATTTTGGACCTGTTTATTTAGGTTTAAACAATAATACAGAATTGTAAAGCCAAGTTCGCTCTTATTGATAATACAAACAGAGATGCTCGACATTCCATACTCGAGAGAATTCAACGCCATCTATGCTAGGCAAGTGATATGATCCGTTCCCTAAATTCTTCTTTATTAGGTATAGACCTTCCCAATTCGGACCCAAGGTACCTTCGCTAGGCTTACGTGCTACAGGTAGAATAAGTCACAGTACAAGGTCACGTGCCCTATAGCTCCGAGTTCAGACCTTTTTATTATAATATCTTGCAATCCGCTCCTAATAAGTTGCAATTTTGAGGCAAGCCATGTCTCTTAGCTCTTCAACAAGGTCAAGACTTGCAGTGAGCAACTGATTATTTTCCTCTGGATTGAAAGTTGCTCTCTAGTGAGATGTTACCTCGTATTCCACCAGTATTATTGCTTCAAATTCGTAAACCATTGAGAAGGAAGTCTCTCCTGTAGTGCTGTGAGTCATGGTTCTATAAGCCTATAGTACTTCCGGTAGCTTGTCTATCCATGCTCCCTTCCTAGCCTCTAGTTTTGATTTTAGGATCTGCTTGATGATTTTGTTCACAGCCTCGACCTGTCCGTTAGCCTGAGAATGGTTTACCACTGAGAAGCTCTTTTCAATCCTGAGATCGCTATAGAAATTGATGAACTATTCACTGGTGAATTAAGTCCCATTGTCTGTTATGATCTATTGAGGAATTCCAAACTGACAGATGATATTTCTTTGAACAAATTTTTTAATCTTGGAGGAAGAAATTTTGCTAACTCCTTCGCTTCAACCCACTTGGTAAAATAGTGGGCGATGACCACTACGTGTTTGCAATTGCCACAACCTGTAGGGAGAGGTCCAATCAAATTAATGCCCTATATTGCGAAGGGCCAAGGATTGACCATTTGTTGAAGACTGGCTGGAGGAGCTCAGGGAACTTTGGAGAACCTTTGACATTTATCACACCATTTAACAAGGCTGATTGCATCCTTCTTCATGGTTGACCAAAAGAAATCTTACCAGAGTGCTTTTTGAGCTAGAGATTACCCCTCAGCATGGTTTCCACAGTGACTAGCATGAATATCTTCAAGGATGATGTCACAGTCAGGGCTGTCGACACATATGAGGAGTAAAGCTAAAAGGCCCCTTCTATAAAGCACATTATCAACAATACAATACCTAGCAGCTCAAGCTCACATTTGGCGTGCTTCTAACTTATTTTTTGGCAGTTCACCATATCATAGATATTTCAGAATTAGGCTTATCCATGAGTTTTGGGCCATAACAGTTGCCGTTAGGACATCTTTTTACTTGATGCTTGGTGACGAGAGAGTTTTCACTAGGACTATACCTAAGAAATGCACATCCTTGGTTGTAGCCAAGTAAGCTAATGCATCTGCATATGCATTTTGAGCTTGTGGGACCTAGCTAATCTCATACTTTTGGAAATTATTAAGTAGTTCCTGAACTTTTTGGAGGTAAGCAGCCATTTTTTATCCTTTTGTCTGGTACTCGCCCTTTATGTGACAAACAATGAGTTGAGAGTCACTAAAGATCCTCAAATTCTCAGCTCATACCTCTTTTGCTAAATAAAGTCATATGAGCAATGCCTCATATTCTGCCTTGTTGTTGGTGGCTTGAAATTCAAATCGTAATGTGTAAAGGATTTTGTGTCCTTCTAGGCTGATTAACAATACTTTTGCCCTCACTTTTTACTCGTAAGAGGACCCATCTATGAAAAGTTCCCACTATGATTCTTCTGGAGTCCCCACTTCATTCCCCACTGGTCCAAGGAACTCTACAATGAAGTCTGCTAATGCCTGCCCCTTGATTATTGACCTTAGCTTGTATTGAATATCAAATTAGGCAAGCTCGATAGCCTACTCAAGCAAACGTCCTGAGGTGTCCATCTTTTGCAATGTTTGCCTCAGTAGGTACTGAGTGAGCATCTCAATGGTATGTGCCTGAAAGTAAGGTCGCAGCTTCCTAGAAGTGATCATGAGACAATAGGCAAGCTTTTTCATTAGCGTGTAGTTCTCCTCTGCATTTACTAACCTTTTACTCACATAATAAATTAGGAGTTGGGTTCCATTTTCATCCTGAATAATGGCTGCGCTGACAGCGTGCTTAGACACTCCCAGGTAGAGAATGAGGTTTTTACCTTCTTGCGGTTTGGATAACAGTAGAGCTCAGCCCAGGTATTCCTTCAAATGTTGGAAGGCAGTTTCGCACTCCTCGATCCACTCGAATCACTTAGTCTTTCTTAAAACATAAAAAAATAGCTTGCACTTATTAGTTGCCTTGGAGATAAATTTGCCAAGTGCAGTAACTTGATCAGTTAGGCTTTGTATGTCTTTGACCCCAGTTGGGGACCTTATATCTATGAGTGCATTGATTTTCTATGGGTTCGCTTCAATCTCTTTGTTATTTACCATAAACCCAAGAAATTTTCATGAAGACACTTCGAATGCACATTTCAGTGGATTCAACTTCATCTAGTACCTCCTTAGAATTTGAAACATTTCCTCCAGGTCCCTCATGTGCACCATGACCTGTCTGGACTTTACAAGCATATCATCCACATAGACCTCCATATTCTTTCCAATTTGTTCTTTGATCATTGTATTGACTAGCCGCTGGTAGGCTGTTTCTACATTCTTCAGTCCAAAAGGCATCACCTTATAATAATAAAATCCACGATCTATAATGAACAAGGTGTTCTATTCATCTTAAGGCTCCATGGGTATATGATTGTATGCTGAATAAGTATCCATGAAGTTGAGGAGCTGATGTCTAGCTGTTGCATCAACGAGCTGGTCAATTCCAGGTAATGGGAAGTTATCCTTTGGACAAGCTTTATTAAGGTCAATGAAGTTTATGCATGTTCTCCACTTCCTATTTTTCCTTTTTACCAAAATAGGGTTCACTACCCAGGTTAAGTGATGGGCTTTCCGGATGAACTTATTTGTCAAGAGCTTGTTTACTTCCTCCTTGAGTGTTATAGATCATTCGATAGTAAGTGGTCTCATTTTTTAGCGAATTGGTTTATGGAGAGGATCTATGTTCAACTTGTGCGACATAATTTTGGGGTCAATCCCCACCATATCTTGATGATTCCATGCAAAGATGTCTAGATTTGCTTTGAGAAAATTGGCCAACTGGGTTTTCACATCATGGGGTAAGTTCTTCCCCAACTTGGGGCATCTCTTATTGTCTACGTCATTGACTTGTACCTCTTTGAGCTCTTCAATAGGTTCAGTTTCCCTCTCTGCATCCAAGTCACGGGGGTCGTGATTGTGACTTACTCTTGTTATGCTCAAAGCTCGGTATTCCTCACTGGAGACCATATGAACTCTCTTCCCTTTCTCCCCAATTTTAACAACATCCTTGTAGCATTGTCAGGCAGTGTACTACTTTCCTTGCACACACACGACTCTATTAAGGGTTAGGAATCATATTGTCAATGAGGTAGTAGGCATGACCAGATTTAGGTCATTCATTACTGGCCATCCCAACATTATTTTGTAAGCCAAGGGGCAATCAATGACCAAGAAATCAGCTCAAACTATGGCTTGACAATTTTAATCCCCCAAGGTGAGAAGGAGTTTGACTTATCCTACGGGAAAGATAGCATCTCCGATAAAGCCAAGAAGAACTTCAAGCGAAGGCTTCAAGTGGCTTTCATTCAACTTCATTTGCTCAAAGCACCTTTTATACATGACGTTCACTGAATTTCCTATGTCTAGCATAATTCTCCATATTTCAATGTTGCTAACCTTTGCCCATATGATGAAAGTGTCATTATGGGGTGATCGGATTCCCTGTGCATCATCGTCTATAAAAATGATGCATTCAGAAGTAGTTTTAGCTCTCTTAGTGGACTTTTTTAACTCACAATCCATGGACAAGATGTAGCTTGCACTCCGCACATAACACTCATGTGACCCATGCAAAGTTCATGCTATGTGCAGTCTACCATGGATGGTGTAGATAGTCTTTACCATAGTCGATTGCTCTTGCTCAGCCTGTCGGGATGGTTGAGTTGATGATTAGGATCACTAGGGTCGTTGCCCTGCAGGTTACACCACATAATCTCCTAAACGACCTCTTTTGATTAGATCCTTGATTGTGTCCTTGAGCAACCTACATTTTGAGGTGTTGTGCCCAATATCATTGTGGTAGACATAAACTTATTGGCGTCCTTGTACTTGTGTGAGGTTTTGAAGGGCCTAGGATGCCCAAAATCCTCTCGGTGCTTTTCTGTGGCAAATATCCTGTTCGATGTGTCAGATAAGATACTGTAATTATCAGAGCAATCTTGAGGTTTAGGTCGTTCCCTCATCACTTTCTTAGCCGGTTAGACTTCGATGTCTTCTTTTGATTGAAGGCGGAGCTACCTATCTCACTTCTCTGTCTAGGTTTCTTCAAACCGAAGGTCTCCTCCCATCTGACCTCTTTTGTAGCTTGCTCGTAAAATTCTCCCAGGAGACATGTAAATACTTTTGTGTAATTTTTCATCTTTACAAAGACCTATTGAGATTACTATAAGAATGTTGTCACTTGAGGGGTTGTCTACGTTATTCACCTCATTGCATAACCTAGTGATATAATCCTTTAATGACTCATCTCTCCGCTGAAAAATTGTAACGAGGTGACAAGATGGTGCGAGTTGTCTCCTCAAAGCTCTGTATTAATCAATAAATTTTTTTTGGCACTCTTCCCAGCTTCTAATGTTGTGAGTTGGAAAGTTCTTGAACCACACCCTAGGCACATCTTCGAGAGTAGCTAGAAAAATACGGCATTTGACCAGGGGGTTGGTTGTCTGGAGATCCATTTGGATGTTAAAGGCATCTAAGTGGTCATAAGGATCGCTTTTCCTATCATATGATGGGATAGTAGGGACTTTGAATTGGTGAGGAAGGGGTTCCGTCTCAATTTCCCTAGAGAATAGGGTCCTCTCCTTGTAGCAACTTGATTGATCCTAAGTTGAGGGGCATTTATCTAATCGTTGGAACCTCTGTAATAACTTTTCTACCACTGAATTTTGCATTTTTGATCAACAACCTCTGGTGTTGTCGCAAACTACATTTGAGCCCTCATGTGATGTTAGCTTCTAGGTCGTCTACTTTTATCGTGATTGTAATCCCAGTGATCCTATGACTCAGGTCACAAACTGGAGGAGTGAATTGAATCTGCACATCGAGGTCCTTCCCCTATTGGCTTCTCTCCTTGAAACAACACCTCTCTTTGTGGCCCTCGGTTTGTTCTTCATGCTACTGCAACTTCAACTTGTCTTTAGACTTCGTGGATGTGCACTTAAGTTAACGCTATAACGACGTCAATGAGTTTTCTAACTGTGTTTTTGAGTGCCTCCTGGCATTGGTGCAATGCCTACATACCGTCAGTTCTTAGGGGGAATGGAAGAAGCGCTTGCTAGGATTAGACTTCATTCTTCTAACCTATTTTGTTGTTGCTCTTGATGACCACCTAGTTGGTTTACGGCGGCGTTAGAGCTCCTAGTTATTCTTCCTATTGCCATCACAGTTGGTTGATGAAATAATGGAATAGTAGTCTGGTCCCATTGGACGTGCCAAAATGTTGACGGTTGATTTCGGTAATCGGTCAACCAAGGGTTCTGGAACCTAAACTGCTGTATGAGACATGAAAATGTGGAAAGATGGCGAAAGCAAGAAGAAGAAGAGTAAAACGAACATACAAGATTTTATCATGGTTTGGTTAAAGCTAGTATAACCACTATGTCCACGATAATTGTATTTGCTTTAAGGTTGTTTCTCTGCTTAGTTTTATAGAGTTAAAATACTTGTGATTCTATCTTTATTTCAGTAGAATTTCTACATGTATTTTTTCTATATCTATTACAATGGACTCCCCTCCTATTTATAAGAGCTAGGAAGGTTACAAGTTATAATTTATCATTGTAAAATTATGATTACAATAACATCAAATAATAAATGCAAAGCATCAGTTAATAAATATAGGGCAAATCATTGTCGTACTTTGGCAGCTGATTTACAAATTGGAAGTGTGTTCAGACTTTTTGTCAGAGATTAGTTGTTTCCAATTGCATTGGGGGGAGCTCAATGTAATCTTGGTCTGCTGGAGGCTTCGAACTTGCGCTGTACGATTTGCTATCTAGCTTTAATGACCTTGTTCCAGATTGAGCTGGTCTATTGGGCCGATCTGATCTATTAGGCCTTTGTTGGCTCATTCTATAAAATGCCTATAACAATTTCCATTTAAAAATGGCTTTGAAATAAGTGGAAATAATAATTAATGATATAGAATGCGGGCATGAAAGCTTAAATATTACATATACAAATTAACCAAAATTGAATTAAGTTTTAAAGAATATATAAATATTTAATTTCAAAATTTTAAAGTATAATTAATTATTTAAAATTATTAAAGTAGTAGATCTAATGATGTTCATTACTTCATTTCAGAAGATATGAGTTTACTAAAAGAATATTAATTCATGACCAACGAGGGGGATAGAGAATTTTTTAGATTGTTAGTGCTTTAATAAAATTGTTATAATGAACTAGTCATTTAGATAACAATTATGATTGAATCAACTAATCTATAATAAAAAAATATTCCTATAATAATGTTTAGAGATGAGAGAGTACTGTTATGATAATGTTAACAGAGGATAACAATCATCAATAACTCTTGCTCCTTCCTTCTTAAAAAAAAAAAAACAGTTACGTAGAAATATAATACAAATAATACAAGCATTAGGATCAATAATCATTTGTAAAAGAAATGAAGCCATTTCCACCCACAATCAAAATATTAAAT
>JANHAO010029433.1:0-10375 GCA_026873985.1 Saraca asoca
TTTGCAGGCTGTAAGTATATCAGGATGGCTTCTACAGGTCAGATCTACTATCACCTTTATTCAGTATTCTAATTTCATGCATATTATTATGGGATTAATTCTTACAAATAAAACTCCAAAGAGGCTTTGAAGGAACGGTGGAAAAAATTAAAAAAAATAAAAATATTAAAATTAAGTGTTATAAATTCATACATAATGTTTAAATAATCTAAAAAGTAAGTAATAAATCTCTTACTGATAGCAAAAAGTGAGAAGGGGGTAAAAGTCCAACATCGATGAGAAGTCAAATAATTTTGTGTCTAATAAGGTGGGAAAACATCCCTTTTCAACAAGCGAGGCGCCTTTTTCTAAGTCGAACTCTAATAAAAACTTCAGGTTCGAGTTGAACTCCACTGACAACATCAGAATGAACCTCAGGGGATAAAATCGTGTGACCACAAGATCGATCAAAGTAGACAATACCTCGCATGAGCGAACTCATTCAAATCATCACCATCTTACAATAACTTTTTTATTACAAAAAGTTTGGAAGGAGAATAGGTTGTTCCACTTAAAAGTCAAGATATATCGTCAGTTTTTTATATTTTTATAATTTACAGTAACATTTATATATTACCAAACCCCATAAAATTACTAACAATAGAATTCAAACATAAAACATAAATAATAAAAAATAACATACTTTTCAAGTAAATTTAAATATTATTAACAGTAGTACGTGAAAATAAGAAAAAGAAAGTAAAAGTCATCGGTTGTAAATAGTTTTTAGGGAAGTATTATTTGGATAAAGAGTCCATATATTTGAGAGCTCCACATGGGGACTGAAGGGCTACTAAGAAGCACTCGTACAGTTGCCCAAGCCTTGTGTTTTATAAATTCGTAACATTTAACATAATCATCTGTCCTTTTCTGTCTTTATAAACTTTTATCATAGTTACTTTTAGATTTTTTTTATTAAGTTAATAACTTAAGGATGAAGGGAGAAGCAAGATTTCTATGTGGAAGGGAAAGTTATTTAATATATTTTAATAATTCAAATATAAAATTTATAATTAACTCTCATTCAAGACTTGAGGTTTAGATCATTCAATTAATTTAGATGAATATTTAGAAAATAAAATAAAGTTTTATTTATCATAAAATTATTAATTCTTGTATAGATAAGTTATAATTTTTTTAATTAAGGAAATTAGATAATACCAAAAAAAATCATGGAGATCCTGACCCCAAGACTCAACATCAAGCAATGAAAACATTAGAAAAAAAAAATAAGTAATGAAAAAATGATTAAAAAAAAGGAAAATAGAAAAGTGATGTTTGGAAACAGAAATAGTAGAAAGAGGGTTTAAAGAAGGGCGGCAATCAGCAACGGCCACTAGCGGGAACAAACAGTTAAAAACCACGAGGTAGACAACAATGAACGAACAGCTTTGTAGGGAACTGAGATCTGAGATTCGGGTCTCATCTCTTTCATTATCGGTTTTGCACTCATCTTGGAAGAGCCAAGCTGAGCATTGAATATCCCTTCCGATGGAAGATTGGAAATCCATTAGATTCACTTAGGCCTAGTTGAGACTGAAGCAACGTATGCCAACTGTTTGACTATAAACTCCACCTTTCTACTCAACATTCATCGACTCAGAAAGCTATGGCTATCTATAAGCACGAATTTCCCTCTTCCAACGGTATATTGCATATTTTTCTATTATCCTTTCGAGCATTTTCACTATTCTTCTCAATTTCTGTATGCACTAACCATGCACTAAGCCATGGCTTTGATGATATTTCTTATATACTTACTCAGCAAGTTTTAGCTATGTAAAAGCCAAAAAATTTCCTCTTCAATTGGGTTAGGGTATATTGTTGGGATTATTGTCAAATATCCATCTATATCAAATACTAGAACTGCTTGAATTAAAGGTAAAAATAAATCAGAGAAGTGTACCTCTTTGTTTCATTGTTTCACTTTCAGATATCACCAGAGTAATCACAACACAGCAGAGAGAACAAGATCTTTCCTACTGCTCCAGAGCCACCAAAAAACTTACCACTCAATAGGAAGTAGGTCAAGACTCAAGAGGGGACTTGCCTCTATTTTAGCTCGTGTACATGAGTGAATAACTCTCCGTTAAAGCTGTCAGTTATTAAGCCTATACCAACTCAGCATCCCATCTAATACACTGGGCCTCAAGTCCAATAAGCGCAACCCACCCAATGGATCATTTACAAGTACAGGTTATCAAGTTCATTAAGCAACACATTTAACCCAATTTTATGAAACAAATTACCAATCAATGGAAGTCCAGTGAAAATTTATAACTATCTATTGCAAATTTTTTTGTTACCTTGTTAAGAATTTCCACTATTCTTGTCAAATTTCTGCACGCACTAAACCATTGCTTTGATGATATAGCTTCTTATACTTTCCTTATTGACTCCCTGGATCTGTACTAATTTATTTGCATTTGGATGACATGTCCAATAACCAACCTTTTGCGGCTCATGTGTTGCTGCTGCAGGGTCATTGGTTTGGGAACAACTTGCACTTAGCCATCTGGAATCCGGAGATTATTGAAGTTCCAACTCAGGTTCACATAACAGTACATTTGTTAAGTGTATGACCCTGCATTGTTGCATTGCTTTCATCTCATGCTTATCTATCATCTTGTTTATTCATAGTTTGGTTCAAATTCTGGTAAATAATTGACTGCAGCCCAAGCTTTACAGAGAGTATAATAATACAATCTTTATAAGAAAATGCAGATATGCTATGCTGATTGCTGATTTTATCCCAACCAGTAAATGACAAAAACAAAATTTCACTATTCTATTTTTTGACTAAAATTGTTTCAACATGCATAACAGGAATTTTTTTTTAAAGAAAAAAAAATGGAAAAATTGGCTGCTGGACTATTTCATAGTGATGGATAACTTACCCTGATCAATCCTAGGCTTTTGATTGTTAATACGTTTGGCAGCTAGCAGGATGCAAACTGGATATGGTTGTATTATCTCAATGGATGGTGTGGTGGTTGTTTGGTGCTCTAGATCATATGCTTAATTACGTATTATGCACAGATGAAATAAAACTGTAATTTCACATGTGTTTCCAACCAATCTCATGGTCATGTCGGATATGTCGGCTTGTAAGATCAGTTGCTTACATCCTGCTGTCCCGTTACTAATGCTGCATTAAATTTCGTGAAATAAAAGCTAACGTTAAACAGATAATATTGAGCTTTGATGTATTCTATTTGAACTTGTTGTTCATAATATAAGTTCTGTAGTTACAAATTGTGTTTCCAGTATGTTTCATGGAGACAATGCTTCTAAAGTGGGCATCACACTGAAATAGTTAGACAAAATGACATGGATTCATCCTTCTAACAGGAATTTCTCTCATGTGGTCTTTGGCTTAGAGGTGGGCAAAAACTGGACTTAAGCCTAGTTCAAACTAGGCTTACATTAATATCAAGGGATCTTTTCTTAGTAGAAACCCAATCCAATCTAGAACTTTTTGATACTTTCTATACTCAAACTCGGTGACTTTTTAAAAATAGATACCCAAGCTGGCCTTGTTTTGAGGCCAGTTTAATGTTTTAGTATATATAAAATAATTAGAAGCTATAAATATATATGATATATATATATATATATATATATAAGAAAACATATGAGAGAAGAAACTATTGCATACATATATTATTTCTTAATAATAAAGATTTTGGTTATATAATATATGTAAAATATAAAGTTTCACATAACTAGTTAGATTTAAGTTTTGTGCTCATTCCTTACGTCATCTACTCACTAACATATTGTGCTCTGAAAGAAGTATTCTATATTGAGTCTTTTCTTCAAATAATCATTAGACTTAACATTGTATGTCTGGTGTATAGTATATTAAAGTAGTATGCTATGAACAGATGAAAAATAATCTTAATGATGTTTGAACTTTTGTACCTTAATTTTAATATTTTATCCTGTTGTCTGTGCCTCCAAACTATTAAAAGTTTTTTTTAACCCACATGGTGCATAGCACAGGGGCAGTTTGTCCACTTATACTTTCTTCTATTTGTTTGTTTGGATCTAGTCACTTGTGAGACAAGTTGTCTCTTGCTTCCGCACACTTATTCTCCACTTCTCTTATTTGATCATCACCTTTTCTCCCTTTTGATAAATCATTTTGTGTGGGGTTGACTTAATTTGAATTTTTTGTTGACCTTTGATGGTTGCATGGACGGGTTAGTAATATAAATTAACTTCACTCTAAAGTTACATGAGTATTGGAATGGCCTCACAATCATTCTTGCTAGTTGCTCTTTTTTGCCAATGTTAAAAAGCATCATCATACCTAGAAAACAAGCAAGCCAGAGGCCAAGGGGGTTTGGATGGCTAAATGGCAAACACCTGCTTTCCTCTTTTATGCCGTTAATAGTGCTATATGCACATTTTACTCTCTTTCAATTCTTTACATTTAGTACACAAAACATAATTTATTTAAAACTGATTCCATCTGTTCTAAAGTAAGGGGATCCTTTTTTTTTTCTATAAAAAAATAACAGGATCAATTTTAAACACATTTGACTCTGTACACAAAATAATAAAAAATTTAAAAAAAGTGTATTATGCAAATAATATTTTTCTTGATATCTTTATACATGAACATGTATTTTGTTAGAAACATAACAACCAAAGCTTTATGAACAAGTTAAAAAATAGGCCCATTGGGAAGGGACTTCATGACTTTCGCAATCATTATAGCTTCCAATTCGATTTGGAATTTTTCAACTTTGAAAGTCCAAACTAGAGCATGTATAGTTTATGTGGGATAGAGAACCACCAAGTCTAATTATGTGTTGTTGGGTACTGGTTTTGGTTGCATTGAAGTTGCCACTTAAAAGCACATGCACCTCTCTCTCTCGTAAGTAGGCATGTGTTTGTTAGAAACTGAGCATGAGTGAGTGAGATGATTGTGAGGCTCAGTGGATACGAGCTGATTAAGCAATGAAATAGTAATATTATAAAGCATTGAAGAAGAGTGTGAACAGAGGGAGTTGTTTCGTCAAGCGATGGACTATTGGGCACGAAGGTCGAAGGCAGGCAACCATGCTTAGATGGGACAAAACCACAAATTTTTTTTTTTTTTACTAAGTACGAAGTTTCCAGATGTTTAATTCTAGCTTAAGGTTTATCTATGTCTATGTTCAAACCAACATATTGAAAACATCCATGTCAGTGGAAATCAAGAAGGAACTTTCCTATCTATAAATGGAGAGCATTTGTTGAATAATTTGTCAGTTCAGAGGCACCTCTTTTGATGGGGTTTTAAAATGTTAAGAGTTCAATTTCTGCTAATCTCTTTTTTCTGATTTACTAACGCTCTTTTATAAGAAAAAATGGAAAGCATTTCTGATTTACAAAGATGTTTCATTATGTAATATCATATTTCTCCTTCTAATTTGAGAGTGACTACCAATTTATGTAATCAAATGTTGGTTTTTGTTAAGATTATGATCTTAAATTATGAGAATAGCTATATTTGATCCTGAACTTATTTAAAATTCTGGATTTTAATCTCATCAGGTTTGTGAGAGAGAGCATATGCTAATAATGTATCCATTTGTAATCACATTATAATGGATGATAATTGTGTCAGATAAGTTTAAATACAATATTTGCTTTTGCATATTGTTTTTTTTTATGCTGTAAGAGTTTGAACCAAATATAGTGTCATGCCTGTATCTTCTTCAGATTAATATGAGCAGGTTTATCACCTTAGATAGTAAGGAGAGTATCATGTTGCCTTATCATATAAACCAATAGTGGTTAGTTTGCTTTTGCATATCATTATCTTCTTCTTCTTCTTCTTCTTCTTTTAATAGGAAAGGCTTATGAAACTTACAAGAGGAAGAGGAGAGTTGGATGGACATAAACAGTCACAGAAGCTTGAACCTAAGATAGTATGGTGTCAAAGGACAACAGGTGCTACTTACACTATGAACTTGTTGACATTGATATATTATTTGGCATTAGATATTACTCATTTTATTAATTGTAATGTTAATCAACCTTATTTTCTAGTTACACACTACCATTCTTTCTTGACCAATTAAACCTTGATTTTGGCCAATTAATTA
This sequence comes from Saraca asoca, assembly GCA_026873985.1. Classification (NCBI taxonomy): domain Eukaryota; kingdom Viridiplantae; phylum Streptophyta; class Magnoliopsida; order Fabales; family Fabaceae; genus Saraca; species Saraca asoca. Next base: position 6,141 of record JANHAO010029433.1, read on the forward strand.
CAATGCCCTTGGTCATCATCTTGTCTGTTCTAGTGGATATACATGAAAGCCAAAGGATGAGTAAGTATCATTGACTGGTCTGTCATTTTATTGTGACAATTATAGTTATAGATATGCACTTACCATATAAAATATAATGGTGGGTGTTGGGTGCTTGAAAGCATGCGAATGCTTGCATCACACATGACTTGATGCTTCCCTAAGCAGCCACCCATATGAAAACCCAAACAAACAAAAAAGCAAAAGAAAAAAAAGTGTTACTAAGCATTGAGTCACAAGACAACTACCAAATGCCACAAAGTAGACACACACGCACACAAAAAAAATAAAAATCTATACATAGCCTATTAGGATTATTGCTCAATTCCATTTCTCAGTTTCAATTCAACATAGTGCTCAATGGGCTCCACAATCCCTCCTCCAAAAAATCCCTTCATGTGACAGTTTCAATTTTCTTGGGGAAAATTTATAAGGAAATTCACATAATTTTGAATGCACCAAACTCTAATACCACTATAATGAAATGAAGATATTCATAATAAAAAAATATGACAGTCTCTTCTCATATCTAATGTAGATTTGCTGGATTATATAATATATATATATATATATATATAAATTCAATGGCATATCAAGAGTGTACACATGTCCTTAAATGAAACAAATAGCATGAAATTTCCAAGTGCCCTTTGCCCGTAAATGGGACTTTTGAAAGCATAACGTCATACTACATATTGTTTGGCCATAAATCTCATATAGTGCCCCACTTGTGGTGCTATAGAATTTAGCTATAGCATTTTCACTGCTAATTTATAACAATGACTATTGCTATATTTTGGACTTAGCTGGAGCTAATAACAACCATTAGCTTAATTAATTATCCATTGGGATAATGTAGCTAGCTAGAAAACTTTCATATATATATAGGCTAATTGGGCAAGCTTATTTCATCAAGATCATCTAATGACAAGAAAACTTCATCCAAACAAGAGAGCTCTGGTCCGCCATCATCATCCCCGCTCTCGTAAACTCGACAAATCACCCATTTACTATAATCCTGAATTAAACAAAAAAAGGAGAAAACAAAAAATTATAAATCAATAAACAGAGTGAAAGATGTCCACTTGAAGATGTTTGGTATAATTTTCATGTACTATATACATTGTACTTACTGTTTTTGGTTGTGCTTTTCTTTTGGATGATGATCTGGTGGAAGAAGAAGCAGCAGCAGAATCTAATAAACGATATTCTTGCATTATCCAGTTGGTTTTGATACCAGAATTAGGAGCTTCTCCCACATGAAAAACAAAGTATTTCTTCACTCCAACTCTCTTATTGCTTGAGCTTGTAACCACTGGCTCTTCCATTCCCATTGGCTTCCAATACCCATTCCCTGTCAACCTATTTTGTGTCCTCCTGCTATAGTAGTACCATTGGTTTCCCTCAGCCAAAGCCTTTCCTACAAATTAAAACATTACATGGTTAGAGATTATAGTAAAAAAAAAAAAAAAAATTATCATGCATTCACCTATCAACTTAAACATTTTGACTCAATCGTTTCATGACAAATATCGAAATGAAAGAGCTACAAAGACATATCCAGTACAATATATAATTTTGAAGTTTATAATAAAAACTAGTTTTAAAACTTTTGCTACCAGTTTGAGTCACTTTTAACATCATTTTTTGGCAAGTGTCACCGCTGTATTGTGATCATTTTTGTTGGTTATCATTTGATTTTGTGTTGCATTTTCTCAGGATTTTCCAAAGTTGTAATCGTATTTTAAATCACTAGTAAGCTTTTTAAGATAAATTGATTCATTAGAGCAACAGTACACTAACATCCAATACAATCTCTTTAGTCAGCAGCTATACTAACATCTCAAACTAGCTAGCATATTAAACAAAGAACTATAATACATAAGACATAAAAGATTGATACATACCATTAAGTTCCCAAGGATCATAAGGATATAGCTCAAGATCAGGGATGACATCTGGGTGGCAAGGTAAGAGTGCTGCCTTCCTATGAAGGAAATGGACAACAAGCTCTTCATCTGTAGGGTAAAATCGAAACCCAGGCGGAAGGTTGGCATTGGCATTGTTATCCCCCATTAATCGGACCAAGAAGAGCAGAAACTATAGGGTTAAAAGAAGCAAGAAGAAAGAGTGAAAGAGCAATGAAGCTGAAGGTGGGGTTGAAACTTAGTTTGGAGCTGATGGAATATTTATAGTGCAAGATAAAAGGAGGGAGAGATGAGAATAGATAGATATATATAAGAGATTATAACGTGAAACGGAAGGTGATGTTGATCATCACGTAGAATTAATTCAGATATATATGCATTTCTGTCATTAAATATTTATTTTTTTGATAAAATTTTTGGGTGATTCAGCACTCAAACACACCAAACAAATAAGCAAGGCAGCGGATAACGGAACGTAATAAATAGATAGATAGATAGATACTGAGCCTATGGGATCTTCAAAACTCTGTTGGAGGGAGGCCACTATGAGAGAGAGTGGCGTTATATATATGGATTTATTTATATATAGAAATTTTAAAGAAAAATATATAAGGAAAAAAATAAACATTACACTCACTTTTTTTTTTTCCACAATGACAAAATTTGGAATAAATTCGACTTTTCCAGACCGTCTATTGAGATTTTGTCTCATATATATATATACATTTAAATATATAAAACTAAGAGTATATCATATTTTTTTTCAAGAAAAAGATTGATTTAGTGTGAGTCATCATCACACTTCATGCTGATATCATCCACCTGCTGTCATACACGTGGCAATGTGGTTATGAGTTTGGTCATGGACCAATTGAACCTAGGGGTGACCCACATCTTGGAGTGTGCCTATCTATCCTTCATAATTATTAGCAATTATCATGATTTTTTAAGATTTAAATACAAAGGGCTTTTTGTGTTTTTCCTCTTTTGCTTTGTAATCAATGGAATTAGTAGGAGTACAACAGTGGGAAACCGCATATACATCCCACATGAAACAACGCAATCAAATATTTCTATGGAGGAAGGAGTTTAACTGATTTGCTTGGGTCATTGGTGGAGCCAAAAGAAGCCCCCCAACAATATTTATATAATCAATTAATTATTAAATCTTGCAGAAGAACGGAAAAGAAGCAAACACACTGGTAGTAATGAGCTACTTTGCTTATAACTTTTCCAACCATAAAATAAATACATTCTGCTGCTGTGTTGATTTTCTTTAAAATTTATATATATATATATATATATCTCCTTTCATCGAAGTTGACCGCATTAATCTGTTATATGATGACAAATCTGACGATCTCTATGTTCAAGTTCAATTGTATTTTCAACCACATTGAGGGATAAGCAAGAGAGTAACTTTTTACAGGAAAAAGGTTTTACAGTCTCTTTTTTATATTTCATAATTAGTTTATTGTACAATGTGCTATTCGCAAAAGAGGAGAGTTATGATGCTGAAGGTCATTGAATGGTACTGATTCTTCTGAAGTACCTTTTTACTGTATTGATGCCAATAGTGGATAGTACTGAATCCTGCCAACAGCATCAGCAACACAAACAGAATTTCTAAGTTTAAATTCTCATACCAGTTTTGGTTTCAGACTCTCGGAAGTTTTTTTAAGAATTAGTTCCAAATGCCCGGTACCAGTTCTAATGAAAAATATTAATTGCATCACTTACTTCTCACAACTTTTTAAATATTAAGTTTTACACACATGACATGTTCAAAGAATTAGTTTTACGCATACTGAATTGTGCGTACAAGATTCATAGAAACTTACTTTTAAATTTGTTATATGTAAATTATGATGAAGTCATGAGAGAGTGAACTGTGAAATTACTACAATTTAATTATAAATGTTATTTTTATCAGTGTAGTTACTTATTATGAATAACAGAAAAACGAATTCATGTATATTGGGAAGGAATGTGGAAGTGGAGGTACTATACGCCATTCCTTCTTTATGATATTTGTACCTACAAAGCTATGTCCAAGTTCTGAGCCCTAGTGGACCTTGAGGCACAACCTCTCACTCCTAAGATAAATTCCATTGATAAAAAAGGCCCAGTGAGAAATGTTCCTCAAATTAGAAGTCTAGTTCTTCATCCTCATCTCCTTGGTAGTTACCCTGTAGTCATCTCATTGGTGTTTAGTGCTTGTCCCACAATGAAGTTGCTGATAGTACTTCATCATTTTCTATATGAAAA
>JANHAO010029434.1:0-10382 GCA_026873985.1 Saraca asoca
ATGTATTATGTAATCTTATGATTTTATATTATTATTCTTATTTTTTAAATAACTTTTTATTACACTTCCTTCCACTTCCTTTCCTTTCTATTTTCACCTAACCAATCAACATAAAATTATCTTTCCTTCCTTTCCTTTCCCTTCCCTTCTGCTAGCCAAAGTGTTAAAGTCGTCATCAATATTGGGGGACACAAGGCAAGCAAATATTGCTCCTGGGCACATACACCCCAAAACAAGTACATGATAATGGAAATTGTCATTTTTGTAATTATATTATAACATAAAAAGGAAAAAAAAAGTAGGACATTAATAATGAAAATACTAAAAAAAGAATGAAAAATTATAATTTTAATTATGTATATTTTCAATTCTAATAAATTATATTGAATAATTATATTTGAAAATATTTAAATTCATACATATATAAATTAATTATAAATGAAGATGAACTTTAAAATACTTAATACAAGAAAAAGTATGATGATAAAATTATAAATTAAAATAAACTCCGCAAATTAAAAATTTAATTCAACTTACCTTTTATGTTAGCCTTGTTTTAATTACTCAAGGGATAGATGACTTTTATGATCTAACCCACAAGAAAGCTCCTTGTAATTGACGGACAGAATTCTACTAAACGGACGAGAGGAGTGGGAATATGACATGACATCCCCAAAATGGCTGATGAATATGAGCAGTGCCTGAAACAGCATCGACAAATGGAATCCAATGAAGCGGACAAGAGTAGCCCGAACCCTCGTATGCACGAGGAAAGTATTTTACTTCTCACTCCTAATAGCTTTCCCTGTGTTTTAGATTTTTAATTTACTTAATTTCTTTCTATATATCTGTGTGCGCACTTATGCTGAATGAGTTATGTGCTATGGTGTATGGAAAGCAAGCCACAGCAGTTGCTTCCCACAGCAGTTTAAAGGATATCAAGTTTTTATTTTTCATTGGCCCTCTCAGGAGTTTGGCTCCAAAGTGCAATATGCACTTTAGAGAGTAAAATGCATCTGATGATGAGAAGATAAAGGAAGTGGATAATTACAAATTTAAAAATTACTTTTTAATTACTTGTTATTTATCAAATTCTGAGCTTTTAATTTTCTCGTCAAGGACTATGATATAATGCTTTACCCTATCAAATGCATCTTGTATTTTAGAGCTAAATCCGATGTCTCAGGTTCTTTAGCATTAAAAATGCAGTTAGTGAAGCCTTGATGAATGAGTAAAGTAAAATATGACTTCACCAGAATGACTAAGGCCTTAAAAGTGCAGTTAGTGCGCATCAATCTACATGTGTTACTTGGAATAGGGAAAATGAATCTGATGAACAATAACCTTATATTGCTAATGGTGCTTAGAAAATTTTATAGTTTTTACAATATACAGATGAGAATGAGTGCTTGATTTAAGTTATATGCTAAACTCAAAAACTTAAGCTGCTGAAAATCCACTGCATTTGTTATTATGTCGGCTAATACCAAATGACAAGTACTGCAAGATACTATTTTGGCAATTCTTAATGGAAGTGAAAATTTGAATAAGTAACTTCACAGCATTTTCTTATCAAAAAGTATGTACAGTTATGTTCTTGTATATGGCCCTTTTCAGCTTCACAGGAGTGTAACTGATGAAGCACAGGGGACAAATTTGTGATTTCTACTGTCTTTCCCTAAAAATAAGAGATAGCCTGCTGTAGATTTTTGAAAGTATTCTTATAGTTTAAGAAACCCATAAACCAGAAATCAAAATTATCCACGGTCGCTATTTCTATGTACTTTTGTGAAGGCTTCTTCAAGTTTTCACTTTGGTTGATGTAATTTATCTTTTCAAGTGGGATTGAAACCTGCAAAACAAAACAGTTTAGGGTTTAGAAACAACTTGAGGAGGAAAAAAAACAGCTAGACATAAGATTTTATGCAAAAGGATACAATCATGTGAATTACCTTGTAATGGATTCTGATTGGTTGTCATTTGGAGAAGATATCTTGATGGATCTCTCACTGTGATAGGCAAGTTTATGAGTGGAAATGAAGAGAAGGCCTGCTATAGGACCTGATGTGGTTGATAAATAGCATTGGGATGCTTTTAGAAGCCTCTCTTCTTCTCTAACACTAAAAAGTTGCATAAACACTTTCTCCACTCCACCAACTCGTACAATTCTAGCCCCTGACCTTATCTTTCCTTTCACTGTATCATTGATCTTTGTCCCCAGTCTCACTGCATGTTATAATTATAACATTATTTAGTCTCTATAAACTTAAATTCCTCATAAATTAATGTCTAGAGGACTGAACTCAACAATTTTAATGACTACATCAAATCAAGATTAGTAACTAGTAACTACTTACCATGCTCCCGGATTCCTTGTGCAAAACTATCGGCCTTCTTTCCAAGCGTGCTCATCCTCGTACGAACTGAATTTACACTCCCTGAAAAATCAAATTGATCATTGTCAATTCAGCTGAATTTCCCTCAAGAATGATCAAACCAAATTCAAAAGAATATATGTCCTACTTTGCTTTGATTTTGCGGTGCTGTTGTTGTGTTGACTAACAGTATCTAGCAAGTATTTCTTTGATGACTTCCCAAACTGGCATGCTGCTGAGGTGATTGGAATTCCAATAACTGGCTCCTTAAGAAAAAGTGAGGCCTTCATGTTTAATGCTTTTTTCTTTTTGAAAATTTTTTTGTATCTCTGAGTAGGAGATCTTAATGAGCACCTGAAACCTTGTTCACTTTGGTTCATCAATCCTTGTATTGTGCAGAGCTATATATAGGAATGAAAATAAACAAGTTGATTCATTCTTGACCTTTTTCTTCTTTTAGGGTGAGTCATCTATTGATCATAAATGAGTCATCTTTTAGGAAAAGAAAAAATGTTAATATGTTAGGGCTGTGTCATCTTCAATTGAAATATAAAAAAATTAGGTAAGAAAGATTGCAATGTTGTTTTAAATAAGGTAACTTCTTAGTCTGCAAGGAATCTTAGATATTGATGCTAGTGTAATTAAATTAAAAAAGCTTAAAGAAGCCTTGTATTATGGTTGGAGTGTTGTACTTTCAACTCTAGTTCTACATAATCAACTATAATTTGGTTAATGCTGTGTAAGATTTGATGGTTTGGATAAATTTGTCATCCCTGCGGCTTGGGAAAAGCATTAGATTTAATATTACTTAAAATTAATGCTTAAATTTCAGAACTGAATTACTGAAGTGCCATGGAAACTTTTTAAATACAACAGAGACATCATTCCACCATTAGATGAGATGTGCCCTTTTTTCCTTTCTGCTTTTTAATTTCTTATGTTGCTATATATCTATAAAGACAATCTTGGGATTGTCAGGCTCCTCCCCTAAAAATATATTAGATAGAGGCAATCCTATTGGGGAATAGCCTGCTTTTTGGAAGTGAAAGAAAAGAAATTTACAGTAATGTTACTCCACATCTAATCTATGTCTCTCCTAAAACCAAGAAGCCGTAAGAGAAAGTCTTGGGTTAGTTGATATGGTTTTATGGGCATAATCATAAAGTGAGGAAGCTGATAAGGCAAGTGTCCATATTCCATTCCCTTTTTTGACATTTTCTCCAGCCAGAACAAAAATGAAATGCCTAAACTTCTTTTGAATTTGAAGTCAGCAACGAAAGGAAGCAATAAAGTTGTAAGGTCGGCTATGGATATCATGTGAAGAGGCCAGTATGGTGAGACATTGATTTAATAATGTTTAAAGGAAATTAAATAAAGGCAAACATGTGCCACAGTAGTGGGTGATGAAGTTTGATTGCGTTCTTAGCATATTATATATTTATATGGAATCTGTTTTATTTCTTTATTTTGAGTTGTGTTAAATCTTGTTTCAGTTTAGTATTAAGTGTGATGTCATCAGAAAATGTGAATTGAAAGTGTTAATATGGAAATGGAATTTAGCTGCAATCCTTTCTAGGAAAACATGGAATAGAAGAGACCAAATGGATTTATAATTGACCAACAATATAAATATTTTTACATGAATTAAGTCAATCATGATTTTAACATAACTAATGAGATTTGAGTGTGCCTAAAAGGTTTAAGTTTGATGACACAACTTACAAGTGAACTGAGAATTGATAATGTCTTAAAACTTGAGTCATCTGTCATTTCCTTTTTAACAACAGGACATAAAATGAATAATTATATGTTAGAGAGAAATTAGTCATGATTTTAAGTCTCAGTGGCAATCATGATTGCAGTTGTGTTGTCATAAAGACAATTACAAGAGGCAGAATTGCTATGCAAAATTACTGTAAAGTGCAGTTGCGAAAACTAGCACAACTGTGGTATTGTGGTTGTGAACCATAATTTACATATGTGCTTATAGAGTTACAGTACATTGTAGTATAGATAAAAAATTCAATGTCTTCCCCACATTTCAACCAAGTTTATAGCATGGAATATCCAAAATTTCAATATTACTTCGGGTTCTGCAATTTTTATTTTTTAAAGAAAACTTCAAGGGGTTTAGCAATAAGTTAAGAAATTCAGTCAAACTATTATTTTAATTATTCAAGGAATAGATGGCATTTATGATGTAATTGATACACTTTGCTTATTCAAGTATTTTTAGGTTTGAATCTTGATGCCAGTCAGCCAGCTATCTCAAGAGTCAAGGCAATTTGTAAATATTATTATAAGTTCTCAAAGAAGCTGGTGATATATCCTGACCTTCAAGTGGAGCAACCTATTTTATTCCTAAACTTTTTATCACAAAAAAAAAAAAAGGAGTATTGAAGGTATTTATATAATTGATGTGAATTTTTAACTGCAGAAGAAAATAATTATGCTGCTTTCCATATTAGCATGAAAGAGCATCTGGCGGAAAATATTGGGAATAAGAGATAAGAAGATTCAAATAGCAATTCTTTGAGATAGTGTTTTACATAAATTTGAATCTTATGAGTCTATATACAATAGAACAAAGTTTAATAGTTAATATTGTGAAGGCATAATAAAATTATAATTTACTGGTTGCAACAGGTACAGAATTTATCTGATCAATATTTGAACCTGTATCCTTCTGCTTAAAAGTTTTGAGCAGGGTTCAATATCGTGACTTGAAATTGTCCAAAGTTTTGACCCAAAACGCGAAGGAACTATACTCTATTTGACAAGTTTAACAAAAGTCTGAAGAATCAAGAAACTTATTAACAATATTAATTTGTACATGAATTGGCCCTTGCAGCTTCACAATTCAAGAACTATTGAAGCTGCTAGTGGAGATGAAATATATTACTGTACTTGTACTTTTCCTCCTTCTAAGCTTCCTGAGTTGGCTTTCTGAAGATATTTGAAAGATTTCTTATGGTTCAAGAAACCCATAAACCAAAAATCAAAATTTTCCAGAGTCACTATTTCTATGTACTTCTGTGACGGCTTCTTCACATTCTCAGTTTGGTTGACAAAATTGATCCTTTCAAGTGGAATCAAGACCTTATAATGGGCTCTAATAATTTCACCATTTGGAGAAGAGATCTTGATGGATCTTTCACTGCAAAAGGCAATCTTCTGTGTGGATATGAAGAGGAGGCCGGCCATAGGACCCGATGTCGTTGATAGATAGCACTGTGATGCCTTCAGAAGCCTCTCTTCTTCTCTAACACCAAAAACTTGCATAAAAACTTTCTCCACTCCTCCGACTTTCAGAATCTTAGTCCCTAAACTTAACTTCCCTTTCACTGTAGTTATCTTGGGCCCTAGTTTCACTGCATGTTACAACAATTGTATGTTAGAAAAACATAAACATTACAAAGATGCAAAAAGGAATTGAGTCTAACATAATATCATGCTGAAACAATGGAGAGCATAAACATTTCATCTTACACAAAAAACAGAACAAATGTAGAAGCAAATGAAGAAGGTTTACTAAAGGGACATCATAACATTGATGAACTATCACATTACAAGTGTTGCTATACTTGGGGAGTTTTCTCTACATATGAGAGCTTCGAATTACAAATGAGGGATGGAAGTCTATTTATAAACTTCCTTCATTGACTACATCTTCAAATATTTTTTAAGATAAACCTAATCCACTAACATTACTTTTAGAATACACTTTCATCTGCTTATTCTCATTTTTCTTTTTATTGACAGGTAAGGTGCTTCACCTAATGACCAACTTGCATGATATGACTTTTCTAATTTCTTTTCTAAATTGACTATTCCAACATTGTATTACAAAGTATTTATGCTAAAACTTCATTGCACAATTCAGATTCAATATATATCAATGTAAAAGAAAACTGAGCTAATAATGACATAGGGAAGTAGAGTTTTTTTTTTTCCTTCTAAATGTTTTGTGGTAACTAAAAAATTTGAGAGTAAAATAGGTCGATCAATTCTGTGATTAGGGCGTGGCATTAGTTTCTGTGAGAGTTTACAGTTGAAAAATTGTTCTAGTGTGATAAAACTATAAAAACGATTCAATGTTAACTATTTATTTCCCATTAATATTAATGAAAAATCATGAACAAAAACTTCTAATCTTTCAGGATTACCTACCATGATCTCGGAGACCATTTGCAAAGTTGTCAGCCTTTCTGCTAAGCTTGTTTATCCTAGTAAGAACTGAATTGGCTCTACCTGGAAAATCATGGAGATCATTAATAAAAATAAACAAACTTCACAGAAGAATTGTTCAAATGTCAAGCCTGAAAAATAAAAAGGAAAAAATGTCTTACTTTGCTTTGATTTTGTGGTAGATTTGTTATATTGGCTGCCAGCATCAGGCAAGTATCTGTTTGAAGATTTTCCCAGTTGGAATGGTGCAGAGGTTATTGGAATTCCAATGACTATCTCTTTAAGAAATGAGGCGTTCATATCCAAGGTTTTTCCTTGTGTGAAGTTATTGTACACGACCTATCTAGGTGAAAGGTATTCAAGGGACCTACTTTCTCAGTTAGGTTGATGTGAATCCTTGTTTTTCTGTATTGCTATAAACAGGAATGAAAGGAAAAACAAGATGAATCTGGAACCATTTTGGATGACTCATATATGGATCATCAACAAGATTAAAAGTATCAAAAGTTAATTAGTCTATCTAGGATCATGTCATGTTTGCTTTCTTTTAGATATAAGTATCTTTTTTCCTTTGGCCAAGCCTTTTTGATATAAAGATATTATGTGAAGTCCATGCCTAATAAATTTGGAAAAGGGCTTTCTTCATTGATATGTCTATGTTTGGTAGCTTAGTAGGCAAGTTGTTGTTGTTACAATTTTTTTTTTTTTGGTTGAAAAAAGCCGTTTTTTAAATTAAAAGGAAGGCAAAAATCAGAGTTATATATATGATGTTCCCATTTTGACATTTACTCTTTATCCTAACTCCTCATTTGGAAGGTGTAAGTTAACGATAAGTAGTATAAACAAAATACACAAGACAAGCCAGCAATGGAAAGAAACAATAAAGAGAAATGCCAAATCATCCCCACTTCATTTTCTTGCCCCACATCGAAAACATGTTCATAGTATGGAATATCCAAGATCAAATCTCAGGACCCATACAAATATGCAAAAAGAGAACACAAACACTAGAAATATTAGAATATCTTTAGTGAGGAAGATGATGTCATTACCACTTCTGTTCTTTCTATATCGCTTATTTGTGTGTCATTGAAGCTTTATGAACTGGCAATCCACCTTTCTGATGCCACATTACACTTTGATACATTAGAAAAAGAAATCAAGAAAAGCCCATTTGCTTACAAAAGTTATAGATAATCTAGTTAATATAGAACTAGCTTGTGCAACGGTGTTTTCTTCTTGCACATGAGCTATTCTTATAACCTACTCACATGATGTTATTTTATGGTTCCATAGATTTTTAGATAAATAAATCTCTCGTATAATTTTCTCTCTCTCAAAAAAAAAAAAAAAAGAAAAATGATGACAAAAGTGATCATGTTAAGATATTGTGAGAGACATATTTATGTAATTAACATTTCTCTTATTTATTTATTTTTTGTTAACAATCAATTCTCGTAATTGAGATCATCGAAACAATGCTTGAGTTTAGACTATGAGATTCTTAAATTTCTTTGATACACCCAAGTCAGCAATGGAAAGAAACATGGAGATCTAAGTCTGGTTATTGAGACATAATATACTTCTGCCGTTCTAGAAAAAGGCAACTACCACATGCCCATCATCCCACATGTAATGTAATTTCAGATCCAAGGTTCATAACAAGATCACTCAGGGACCCATCGAACCGAAAATAAGGAAAAGCAACCGTCAAAAGGGGTAGGTGTTGATAGGGATGATAAACGGGCCTCAAGCCCGTAGATCTGACGGGCTGGCCCACAATTTTTTGCTAGGTGGACTAGATGAAAGGAGGTCCGTTTAAATGCGGGCATAAACAGGTCAAATCCATTTAGGACCGCATATGCGGGTTCCTGCCGACCGGTGAATTTGATGCTAAATTAATGTTAAATCTGTGGGTTTTGTGGGCCGGCCCACTTTTTTTTGTGGGGCGAATAAGATAAATAGTGATCCGTTTAAATGCGGGCCTAAACAGACTTGACCCGTTTAGGCCCGCATCCGCACGGGCCAAGCCCGCTCCGCACGGGCTGGCCCATTTTGCATCCCTAGGTGTTGAGCGGATTTATACCTCTTTATTTAAATCATTCAATGACACTTTGATGGAATATCACACACTCAAACTCAAGTATCTTATCGTAGTTAAGAGCTTATAATATAACAAGGGTTATGCTTCAATATTTACTAAAAAAATCGTAACCATAGATATTTTTGCCAATTTTATAATTTTTTTTTTATTTTTTTATTAAAATTTATAATTATTATATACAAATGATACAACCTTAATGATGGAATTGTAATTATTTATGTACTTATTGCACATAAAATTCATAAACATTTCTAATTTTTATATTAAAAATTATAACTTTTATGATTTTTATATTAAATTTTTATCAAAATTCATAAAATTTTTGAATACATATTAAAATATAACCCATTTAATAAATGTCTATCACCTTCAAAAAACTTTAACACAAACAATAGATTTGCTTAATTACAATTTAATCTTTTAATATTTAAATTGATCGCATTTGATCTCCTTAAATGTAATATTTTAATTTGGTCATCTAATATACAAATTAATTACATTTGATCTCCTTAAATATAATATTTTATTTGAGTCCCTTTGGTATACAAATTGAATCATGTCTGGTCCATATTATATAGTGACTTTAGTCAAATTGAAGACTAACAATTTTAATTGGCACACAAAATTTTAATGAGACTCCAATTTGGTAATTAGTAAGAGAAAAATTAGTTAGTCATGTAATATTAATTGCCAAATTAGGGTGTTTTCACTACAATAATATTTCTGATGAAAACTTCCGACAAAAAAAAAAAAATCCATCAAAAAGGTCAATCAAATTTGAAAAAGTTCTTAATTGTTGATCACAAAAATTTGTCAGAAAAAATTTAAAAATCTATTGAAAATTTGTGGTTCATTAAAATTCGTTAGAAAATGGGCACATATTTTAATAAATTTTGTTAGCTTTTGATGAAATTTCCAATGGATTTTGCTAACGATAGATTTTTGACAAAAAAATCTGTTAAAAAATTCGAATACCCTACGCTTGTGTGATCTCATCCCTATTTCCCTCTTCTCCTTCTTGCTCCGCCACACTAGAGCTCTTCCTTGCCTTCCCATTATTGTGCATTGAAGATGTTTTTTAGAACCTAAACCAATTAAATTATTCTTACTACTTTATTTGACATCTTTATCAATTATTTTTGTTGATTATTACGTTTTTTATGATTTAATTAGCATTTCTTATTTTTGATGCATGTAGTTTTGAGCATGAGTTTGTTTACAAGTTCATTTGCCAGTTTTTTTTTGCTTAGACAATGAAGTTGGTACATTTTTTATAATTATTAGTTGATTAATTATGATATAGGATTATTATAGAAGTTAATTTTTAATTATTAATTATATTTTCTTGTATATTTGAATTAGGATTGACTAATTATATATTTTGAATCAAATTTAGGAATTATATGTATTTTGAATTAGATTGAGTAGGATTAAATAGTTAGATAACATACTTGATAATCTTGTTTGTTAGTCGAATATAGGTGCTTTAGAGTCAATTTGATTGGGCTCTATTACATCTATGACTAAGCGGTCTGTGGATTTGGATAATAAAGGTTAAATATTCATCTTATATTGTATATTATGTTCATATTTATGATTCATGCATAATTAAGATGAAGCCCATGGTGATAAGTCCATTTAATTAATCCTATAAAGGGTTATGGGATTGTGAGAGTAATTTTAAATGGATAACTTCTACACCAAAATGACACTAG
>JANHAO010029435.1:0-10370 GCA_026873985.1 Saraca asoca
TTGGTACCCATGGGTGAGGGATCAAACCATTTACAATTAAAGATTGTCAATTGCTTAATAGGCAATCTTGGATATTCTATCTTAAAATTTAAAATTATGCTTGCAACTAAACTTGTGTAACCCCATTGTAGAAAACAAAATATCCCTTATAAAATTGATTGGTTGTTACTATATAAATGATTTGCACAGTGGTGATCACAATGCACAGTAACAAAATAACAATGCACTCCTTAAGGGATACCATTTAAATAAAGCATTGTTGTTAAACAGTGATTTACTATATCTACATGAACACTTATGTCTAATTACATGAATATATTCATCTCTAACCATAGGGATACAAGTAGTGATACATTCATTTTTTTGCTTATTTCTTTAATATGTGCAACTGGTTCCCTGTGAGAAGAAGTGAAGGAGGTTTCACTGTGCTAATCTTTACAGGGAAATAGTTTACAATGTTTATCCTCACTTAAACTACAGCAAAAAAATTCTCATATTTTATCATTCTCAGAACTATTTGTATGCCAGAAGCATCCAGTCAGCTAAAGATAAAAGAATTACTACAAGCTAAGGATGGTAATGAACTTGCTTGCTATAGAAAGAAGTTACACAACAAACTGACCATGACATTTGGAATATCATTTTACAGTACATGAGTTAGTTGAGTGGATAAAATTACAGCTAAATTGAAATTCAAACCATCTTATGACTTTAAAAGAAAAAAACATTTTTTAAATATTATCATTAGTTAGTAAAAATAAATATATATATATATATCAGTGGAGATAGTTTGAATTGTATCTATTCATATAAAAAGAAAGATTAAATAACCTTTTGAAATGAGACATTTACTTATTATGAAAAGATATATCTTTATCATGATGTTAGAAATGTGTCTTTTAACACTAATATGAACTAGCTGCATTTTAATGCAAATAGTGCCAAAAGGAATTCAACATGGACCTAGAATTACAAAACAACTTAAACAAATCTTCAAACTAGAGTTTTCACTGCTTTCTTAATCTAAACGAGACCAACTAGGTTACTAGGATGCAAGTAGGAAGTTCTTAGATTCTAAATGTAATGAGCCTTGCTCATATTTACCCAAGGTAAATTCTACTATGATGGCTTAATTAATGCAGAAGAGGCCATCCCCATACAAAACCAGTCAGTGGATGGGCCATACTGAATGGAGCTGTCTTGATGGCATTGTTCAACTACTCAAAGCTTGATTCTTTATTGCATTTATATGTGAGGAAAGTTTCTGTTGTTTCATCAGTCTTACAAGTGCAATTTGCATTCCATTGACTCATAACTACTTAGCATTTGGCAGCAATCTCAGGAGAATATCACTAGGCCCAGCATGTTTAATCACAAGGAAATCATATCTATTAGTAAATAACTTTTTTACTATTTATAATTTAGTGAATCAGAAAGGTGTCATGTGAAAAATGATTCTATATTCAAAATTGGCTGCACAAGAACATGAATTGGGTTTCTTAGGGTAGTGTTCATACAGAGACACAAATTGTCAAACACAAGTTACATCAAACAACAGTAATGATTGACTTCTATGGTCACAATATCAAATCAAAAGGACAAAGAGAAGAGAAGATCATTTACCTGGACTGAAGGATAGCTTGTCGGAAAGTCCCCAAGGAAGAAAATGGCCTTGCTGGGTTGATGTCTAGACATAATGGAGGTGTCAAGCAGCCAGCACACTCAAGGACGGACAATCGACGCCAGAGAAGAAAAGAATGCCAAAGAAGAGCTAGAAACTCATCAGAAAAAGGAAGATGTTGACAGAGAGGAAGAAAGGTGCTAGAGAATGGAAGCTTCAGGAATGCCCAGAAAATGGAGGGAGAAAAGTCGAATTTTTTTTATAGGTTTTTAGAGGATTCCAATGGATCCGTTGGAAATAAAAAAAAATGCAAGTCAATTGCCGTTTAACAAAATGGTGTGTTTCAAAATTTTTTATTCCTACGGAACAATCTATTGGAATATCCGTTAGAAATACATTTTTTTGAAAGAAAAATTAAAACGAAGCGTTTTGGTTTTTGGCCATTCCAATGGACATATCCATTGGAAGGTTTTCTCCCATGAAATTTTCTACAGACTATTCCAATGGAACGACCATCCATTGGAATGTCCATTGGAATATTCCAACGGATTCTAATCTATTAGAATATTTCGTTGAAAAATCTTGTTTTTCTTGTAGTGAATATTCTCTTCATAACCAAAGGAAAAGATCACATTATGGAATTTTAAATGCCATTGATGGAAAGCTTGTTTCAATTCATAAATAGATTTCCTAAGCATACCAAATGCTCACCTTGACTAGAGGAGAATGTTTCAAGTCATTTCACGTATACTTCTTCCTCTGGTTCCCCATTAAGAAAAGCTATTTTCACATCCATTTGCTGCAATTCTAGATCAAACTGTACAACTAAGGCCAAAATAATGTGAAGAGAATCTTTCTTACATATAGGAGAAAATGTCTCGTTATAATCAATTCCTTCCTTTTGAGTAAATCCTTTGGTGATAAGTCTTGCTTTACAGCTCTCAATGTTGCCGAATGAGTCTTTGTTTGTCTTAAAATCCCATTTACATCCAATGGCCTTTGCCCCATTAGGCAACTCAACAAGATCCCAGACTCTATTAGATACCTTAGAATTCATCTCATCCTTTATTGCATCTAAGCATATATTAGATTCTTTGTAATTCATGGCTTGTAAAAATGTTATAAGATCATTCTCAACTCCAAAAGCATTGTCTACTTCTTATAGATACACTATATAGTCTTCTGGAATTGTTGATCTCCTTACTCTAGTAGATCTTCTTAAAGTTAGTTTAGCATTTCCCTGTGGGTCATTTTGTCTAACTAGTTGTCGAACCATTTCAGACACTTAATGAAAACTTGATCTGCAGGATTATCAACAATAGGTTGTGGATCTTTAGTGATTAGTTGTACAATACTCGTTTGAACTTGAGTAGTGTCTTGAATAATAACCAATCTTTCTCTTAATGTGGAAGGTTGATTTCTTTCAGAAACTATGTTCTAAAATTGATTACTCCCACTAACTAATTTATTCTCAAGAAACTTAGCATTCTTTGATTCCATAAACCTAACACTATATGATGGACAGCAGAATCTGTAACCTTTAGACCTTTTAGCATATCCAATGAAATATCCACTAATAGTCCCTGGGTCCAGCTTCTTTTCTTGTGGGTTATAAACTTTTACTTCAAACAGGAATCCCCATATGTGTATATGTTGCAAACTTGGTTTCCAACACTTAAATAAATCAAATGGTGTCCTTGGGATAGCCTTGGTTGGAACCCTATTCAATATATACACTGTCATCTTAAAAGCTTCAATCCACAAGGATTTAGGCAGCTTAGAGCTGCTTAACATACTACGCACTATGTCTAATAATGTCTAATTTCTTTTTTCTGCAACGTCATTCTAGTCTGGAGAACTAGGTATGGTGTATTGGACAACAATCTCATACTCTTCAAGAAACTTACAAATGGACTAGGTGCTTTCCATCTATTTGTTCTAACAATCTTAATTTGCTTACTTCATTGTTTCTCTACTTTTGCCTTAAAAGCCTTAAATGAATCTAAACCTTTTCTCTTTTTATGAAGTATGGAGAGATACACATATCGAGAACAGTCATCTATAAAGGTGATAAAATATTTTGGACTATAAGCATCCATGTCAAGATAACATATATTTAAATGTATGATTTTAATATGTTAGTACTCCTCTTGGCACCTTTTTTAGGCTTGTTAGTTTGCTTTCCTTTTATGCATTCTACATAAGTTTTGAAATCAAAAAAATTCAAAGTACTTAGTACTCCTTCATTCACTAATCTCTTGATCCTATCAATAGAGATATGCCCTAGTCTCCTATGCCATAAAATAGAGGATTCTTCATTCATAATACATCATTTATTACTAGTATGAGTATGCAAAATAGTATTACATTGTAGATTAATAGAGAAAAGACCATAAGACATTATATTATTTCTAATAAATTCATATTTATAAAATAAACTAAAGGATGTGTCTGAAAATTTAAAAGAATATCCCAATGGCACAATCTTGAAACGAAATCAAGTTTCTAGAAAAACTTAGAACATAAAAGGTCTTCTCTAAAACTAAAGTATAGCCACTATCAAGAACTAAGCAGCATGTTCTGATGAATTCCACATGTAAGTCGATCCTATTTTCTGATAAGATGCTTTGCTCACTTTCCATTAGCTTCCTTAGGCTTTGCATACCCTGCAAGGTATTTGAAATATGGATTATAGACCCAAAATCAATTATGATTAACATCAACCATATTAGATTCATAATAGATAAATAAGGTTAGTTTACCTTTTTCTTTAAGCCACTTCTTAAATTTGGCACAATCCTTCTTCATGTTTCCCTTCTTTTTATAGAAGAAACACTTGGACTTTTTCTTGATGCCGCCTTCAGTGGTATTTTACCCTTCCCTTTCTTATTGGCCTGATTCTTATTTTGATTCTAATTCTTATCTTGGTTCTGGTTTTTTATCGTGAGTACAAAGAAATGCACTCTCTCCCAGCTCCATAATTAGCCTGTTTTCCTCTTGAACACACATGGTCATGAGTTCATTAATTGACTATTTGTTTCTATATGCGTTGAAAGAGATCTTTAAAGGCCCGTATTGCTGTGGTAGAATGTTCAAAATATAATGCACCAGGAAAGAATCATACATTTCAACCTCAAGTGCCTTGAGTTGAGCCACAATGTCCCTCATTTGCATGATGTGCACATGTACAACCCTCATTGTATTGAGCCTTAAGGATGCAAACTTTATGATTAGGGTACTAGCAAGTGCTTTGTTTGAAGTAGTGAATTGCTCATCGATTGCATTCAATAGTTCCCTTACATTGTTATGCTATTTGATAAAACCATGAATACTAGCAAAGATATTGGTCTTTATGAACATGACACTAAAGTGGTTAGATCATTCCTACTATTCATAAAGAGCCTTATCAACTTAAGTGCTAGTTACAGTAATAACGGGTTCATCCTTTCTTATAGCATAATCAATGTCCATCCTTCCTAAATGAAAGAGAACTTGTTCCTTCCATACTTTATAATTGTCACTGTTAAGTTCAAGAATATCACATTTTATATCAGAGAAACTTGCAGGTTGCTTAGCTACATAAAATAACATGCATACTTACATGTTAAATTTAGAGACTAGAGAAATAAACCATGTCTTACCAATATACAACATGTACAAAATTAATAAATCTAGTGAAATAGAACTTACTTGTGGGGTAAAGTCCTAATTCAATTAAACTTATTTAGCTGCATGATAAAACTATCAAATTATGTTCCTTTTCTTAATCCCTATTAAGAAATATATTTTAATATTTTATTCTAATTAATTATACTTAATACAATAAAAATTTCTGTGGGATAAAATTTATTATATTAAGCACAATTAATTGCAATAAATGCCCCTAGATATATGCAATTATAAACAAATCAATATATAATTTTTTTTTACAGTTAGAGGTACTATGGCTAAACTATAATTATTCAAAATTATATGAATCACTAGACATTTAAATAACTCCATGTAAATTGTTCAACAAAATTGTAAATAAAGGCAATTTTAATAAACATGAACTAGATTACAATAATTGACCAAACTATGCATATCATATCAAAAATATACATAAACTATCAAAGTATGTAATTTTTTCCTAAATTAATTTCCCTTGGAAATTATAATACTCATAACAAACAAAATTTATGAATATTAAATTTTTTTATTAATGAAATCTTTCATAAAAATAAGATTTATAAAAAAAATTTCCAAAAAAAATACCCAAAATAAAATTTTGAAAAAATGAATTTTTTTTTCAGGCCGACAAAGTGACATGTCATTTTTGGTCCTTAACAAAATGGCGCCACATTTCCTTAAACGACAGCTTGGACCATGCATCAAAACAACACGTTATTTCACTTAACCATGGAATAACATGTCGTTGAGGTTGTCCCCTAGCTCCGTTTGGGTCATCTCAACCCAAAACAAACCTGATGCAATATGAAAGTTAACCCTATTGATTTCGTGTGTTTTTCACATTTGATCGATTGGTTTCAATAACAGAAAAGTTAGAAATCTTTAAACTTAATGATTTCATAACACAACACTTGAAAACAAGGAAGTTGATATGTAAATAAGAAAATAGGGTATCTTTTCGAAAAAAAATTCAACAGCCATTATGTCAAAGCAAAGGTACAAGAAGCTTTGATACCACATGTTAATACATTTTAAGCACTAAAGTTCAAAAATAATAGATATAGTAAAAGCTGGACTAACCTGATTACCTCTAGCCATTGATGTCGATTGTTGCTTCTCCTTTCTATGCACACTATGTTTGAGAGCTTTCAGTGTTTTTCAATTTCTCAGAATGATGGTGGTTCTACTGTATGAATTGATGATAGTATTGGGGATGCAAACACCCTATTTATAAAGCCTCTCGAGCCCTCACCGAGGCCTTCAAGATTTGAAGATTTACTTTAGTTGTTATGAGTTATCTGAACTAACCGCAAATCCTAATCCTTTTGGCATTGTATATTGGCCAAAATAGAAGATAATGCTTGTTGTCTATTTGCTCCAAAATTTTCAGCAAGCTGTTGCACTGATCCAATTATTCAGTCCTTATCCCACTAGTGCAACAGTTTAGCCTTATCTCACATGGTTTACATATTAGCTGCTAATATATCAACTATCAATCTTTTGTGGGGAACCAAAACTGAAAAACATACAGCTTCCAAATTATATGTTTATGCCAATGACAACATGAAAACCCAGTAACCAATATCAGATCAATGTAATGTAATTTGTCACTAATACAAGTACCTTTCTTTCACAACTCTTGCATGCACTTAAGGCCAAAGGTTTTGGTTGAAATCTACAGACCTTGCAATCTATTCAAGAACTCAAACAACAACTTGTAATTTTACTCTTCAAAATGTCTTCAAGAATACTAGCGGTTGCATAAAACTTAAACCATTCTATCAAGTTAATGTTCAAACATTACAAGAAACAAAATGACATTATGCATCAAACCAGCGCCAAGCATAAAATAGTTTGTTTGCCATTCCAATCTAATGAAAAGAAAATACAGTTAGTGTGCTACACTTCATTCCATCTAAATGGCCAAGTAACAGAATGTACTGGCCTCACATCCACCAATTTCTAAGTATAGACAACTAAGACAAGTGGCTGGCAAAATTTAGGGATTCACTAAAAACGAGAAGAGCAGATTCTGTTAAATCTCCTTTCTTCTTTAGAACAAATTGCTAGTGAGATATTAACAAATGAACAATACATTTAAAAACAACTTAATAATAAGGAAAACAGAGATTTCAATGTCATGGTTTTTGTAATTAAAAACAATTTCTCGCATAATTATGTTTAGATGGTGTGAAATTCTCTTATACAAGAGAAACTAGACAACAAAATAAGCTGTTATAAAGGAAACAGCTTCAAAAACTCAATTAATTAATTACATGAATACAAAGCAGTTGTCTCATTTAAACTAATTTATCAACAAAATAAACTGCCAGAGTTATTTCATGAATATAAACTGCTAAAAAGGAAATTAGGAACCCTAATTAATGCAGTATCATTACAACACCTGAGAATCTGTCTTAGAGACTAAAACAATGTAGACTCCATGGTAGAAGACACCAGGCAAAAACACATGGGCCTTTTTGTTTCTATTTTAGATTGGGAAAAAAATGGATAGGTCTGAAAGTAAGAATGTCCTTTTCTGGTATAAATCAGCTATTTTAATTGTTTGGTAAATGGCTATTTTAGTTAGTTATTTTACCCTCACAAAGCTAATTTCAAAAAATTAAGGAACCCCACCTTTTTAATTAGTTGTTTGACATTTGGAGTAAAAAAAGGTATCATTATCCTAATCAATTCAATTTTTGACATCCTTACATGAAAAAAAAAAAAACTCTTATGAGAAATATGCATAAAATATATTTTATGATAAACCTTTTTCTAATTTATTCATATGTATCAAATATATTATTTGATCATTCATCCATTTTCTTCCACCATCAACTTATAAGAAATAACAACATGAACCACAACAATAATAATAATTAATAATAATAATAATAATTTTATTTTTATCTAAAATTATCTATTTTTATATAAAATTTATAATAAATTATAACTATTTATTTGTTAAAAGAAAATCTAATAAATATTATATTATAATTAATTATTTCTTAAAAATCTAATTAATAATAAATTACAATGATTTTTTAGGAAAAAATATAAAAAATAATATTTTAAAATCTAAAATATTATTAAAATAAAATAATACTCAAATAGATAATAAAATATACACATGTCCTTATATATCATTTTATATCTAAATAACTAATAGTAAACAATTGATTTTAACAAATATCTTTATACAAACAGTTAATGCTATCAATTGGTCAAATTAGATAATGCAATCAGTTATATTAGCTAATTACTAATACAATCAACTATTTGCTAATGTTATCAATTAATTATGAAACCGAAGTATAATCTCCCTGGCACGGATGATAAAATTGTTTATTGATTATGATAAAATTGAGCTTATTTTTTGACAATAAAAACTAAAAAATCATAATCATAATAGTCATATGATTCCTATGAGAGACGAGGAAATTCTTGTCATAAAAAGAGTCAAGTTTTTCTTTTTTATTTAACTACTAATATAAACGTTTTACTTTAAAAGAAAATCAAATTTAAGTTTCAATATAAACATATAAATGTTTCTATTGAGATTAATTAATTGAAGTAAAAATTAATATTAAAACAAAATTTAAAAAAAATGAAATGAAATTAGCTAAAAGAGTTGTACAAAGAAAGGAGAAATGCGAGACCTCTCTAATTCTGTGGGGCTTGAAATAGTTGGAGTTGCAAGCATTTGGTGATTTTTTTTTAGGTCAGACAGAAAGCAGAAAACAAGTGAAAAGAGAAGAGAGTAGTTTATTCAAAATACTTGTGACTGCTAAGGATGATGTGAATCAGAATTGTATATAACTATATATACAGAGAGAAGGAGGAACCATTAGCTTGAAGTAGGAGGCAAGGAACTAGGAACCGAAATTGCATATATCAAAGTATTAGAAAGATTGATGCTTTGTCCAAGTGTCTCTATCTTAAAATAAAAGAAGGGAGGCGATAGTTCTTGTTGTGAACTTGCCTTGAATCTTCTTCCCCTTGCTCGTGGATTTTACGGTGTCACAGGTCAAATCTTGTGTTAAGTCAAGCTGCTTTTTTGTTTATCTGAACCGTTTAGATTGAAAGTCATAAAACACTGATCATTCATGAAAAGTTACATGACAAAATTATGAACCCATATATTTAGATGAGAGGGGGTCATATGTTCAAAGATCTTACGAGCATCTTAGGCTTAATCTAAATGGTGATTGATTTAATCCCTTATGTTAAATTTTGGGCTCAAACTTATTAAATGGACAAGGCTTCATGTATCGTAAGTTAAATTCAAATTTGATTGGGGTTAAATCCAAAATTAAATCTTAATCACATTTATAAAATTTATGTATTTTTTTTACAGTATCTTTACTTTATACTTCATTTTACCTTTTTTCAATTTTCTAGTTCTTGTTCCAATTTATTATTTTTATATCACAAATAACGTATAGATGATATTTCATCTTTACTGAGTTCTTGATATATAGAGACGAATGATAGATTTCTTATTTTATTTTTGTGTCTTCTAAAATTTTGATATAAAACTTCATAATTAAATTAAAATTGAAAATAATGAATTATTTTATAGTTTTTGAAAGAAAATGAAAGTTTTTTTATAGTAACATGATAGTTATATAAATGTTTTATTAAATTTATGGATAGCAAAGATATGGATGTGAGTATATAAAGTGAATCTAAATTAAAGTACAAGGAGATAGGATACACCTTTCTAAAAATTAGAGATTACATGTATATTACTCAAAACATATGTCATAAATATATACACACGTAAGCACTAAAATATCCAAGACATTAAAGTTAAAAAGACATTAAAGTAAAAAGTCCTAAAGATAATACATGAAAAACACTTTAGAAGAGATAAATTCAATTTTAATATATACACTTAGAAACATTTTAGAGTAGATAAATTCAACTTTAATATCTAGAAAATATTCGTACATAATTACATGCAGACATTTTGAAAGATTTTGTGAAAATTTATATACATATATACAAATCCAACTTGTGCACATATATTTAATAAAACACAAATTCCAAAAGCAGCAACAGATTAACATCACTC
>JANHAO010029436.1:0-10372 GCA_026873985.1 Saraca asoca
ATATAATCAAAGAGAGGGCATTGATTATAAGGAGATTTTTTCTCCAGTTTCCACAAAAGACTCTTTTCGAGTTGTAATGGCCCTATTAGCTCATTTTGATTTGGAGCTATATTAGATGGATGTAAAGACTACCTTCTTGAATAGTGATTTATATGAAGATGTCTACATGGATCAACCAGATGGTTTTGTTGAAAATGGCAAAGAACATCTGGTATGTAAATTGAGAAAATCTATTTATAGCTTGAAACAGGCCTCGAGGCAGTCGTATCTAAAATTCGATCATGTTGTTTACTCCCTTGGTTTTAAAGAGAATGCAGTTGATCAGTGCATTTACTTGAAGAATAGTGGGAGTAAATTTATTATCCTGGTGTTATATGATGTTGATATCCTTTTGGCTAGTAATGACATAAATCTTTTATGTGAGACTAAGTAATCATTGACAACACACTTTGATATGAAGGATCTTGGAGATGCCTCTTTTGTGTTAGGTATTAGGATCCATTGTGACTGGTTGGGTGGTATTCTTAGCTTGTCTCAATAAAGGGATATTGAAAGACTTTTGAATAGATTCAATATGCAATCTTGCAATTCTTGTACAGCACCCATGCAGAAACTGATTCAGAAACTGCAGAAATGGAAAATGTCCCATATGCTTCTGCTGTTGGAAACCTCATGTATACTCAAGTTTGTACACATCCCAATATTGCTTATGTTGTTAGTGTACTTGGGAGATACTTGAGCAAACCTAGTGTGGCACACTAGCGAGTAGCAAAACGAGTCAATGCGGTACATACAAGGTACCAAAGACTACATGCTCATTTACAAGAGGTCTGATTCCCTTGAGCTGGTGAGATATTCTGATTCAAACTAAGGAGGCTATCTAGATGATCATAAGTCCACATCAAGGTATATATTCATGCTAGCCAGAGGAGCTGTATCATGGGAAAGTGCTAAGTAGGCACTTAAAGCTACTTCGACTATGGAAGTAGAGTATATGGCTTGTTACGATGCTACTCATCAGGCAATATGGTTGAGGAATTTCATTGCAAAATTTTAGATTATGGAGAGCATTTCCAGACCTCTGACCATCTATTGTGATAACTTTGCTGTAGTATGCTTCTCTCAGAATACCAAGAGCTCTAGGCGCTCAAAGCATTTTGAAACAAAGTATATGATTGTTAGAGAGAAGGTTTAGGAGCATAAAGTTCATGTCAAGCATATTCGTACAGAGCTTATGTTAGCAGATCCCCTAACCAAAGGCTTAACTGTCAAAGTCTTTGTAAATCATGTAACCAATATGGGTTTAGTAAGATCTTTTGATGTTGTAGGTTAGTGGGGAGTCTGTTATATTTGTAGCAACATTGTATTTGGTTATTTTGTCTCGAGACATTTCATTTTATTGGTATAAAATGTTGCTATTTTTGTATTTGCCATATATTATTGTTATTTATATTATTATTATATTGCACAATTGTTTTTGTGTTATGGCATATTATGGAGACATTCTGGACCCAGTCTCATTTTGTGTTAAGATATGTCGTTGAGTCTCATTTTATACTGAGACATATTGTTGAATATCATACGGCATCTTAGGCGGATGCTGGGGCCAATTTTGTTAGAAAATTGCACATTGATCGCATTTTGGCATGCTATTTTGTTGTGCATTTCTTTTGCATATATGCACACTCATGTTAGGTCATCGGATTATAAGTGTTTACATGTAGAAAATCATTGCTCCTTAGAGTAAGTTTTCTACATTATTAAGATGCTTATGGATCTATTTTAGACCATTGGACTTTTACGTTAAGTCACCGAGTCATAGGTATCTTGCATGTATGATATCTATACTCCTTTTAGTATGATTTTCTGCATTGTTGAGGTAATTATGCACCTCTTTTGGACCATATTGTATGAGAATGCTGGCTCATTTTGACATCTTGCTGTGGCCACATATTGTTTAGGTCTTATTACATTATGTCATCCAAGTGGGAGAAATGCTAGCTTTTTTTATATATTTTGGACTAACATAATATAATAAATCTAGTTAATTAGATATCATTTTGTAGAGCCTACTTAGTGGAAAGCCCATTTAGTGATGTGATCCTTTGATTAAGCTAATGTGGATATGGGCCCTGTGATTGGGCTTGCTTTTAATGGGTTGGCTTGCCCCATCCTTTTTATAATCACAGGAAAGGCCCCTATTCCTAACCACTTCAGAAGATTAGTAATCCCATCTAAACTAATCAGAGAGTCTGAGTGGGCATAGGAATAGTTTCTCCCTTGCTTTCCTCTATAAGACATTTGGAATCAATGGCTTCTTCTTCGGCTTCATTTCCAAGTAAATCTAGGAATCTATTTTGTTGTAATTTTGTTAGTTTGTATTATCACATGTCATGATTACTGAGTAGATCATATTATTATTTTGGTAATTATTTTTATCACATTATTGCTCATGAGACAAACTCTTTAGATTTCATTACCCATTTGGCATTATGGCAAATGATATCCAGGCTAAAGTTCTTAAAAAGTTTGGGAGCATTCAGGTAGTTTGTTTTTAATTACTATCTTCTAGGCAAGGCAGTTAAAGTCACAAAATGCAGACTCCCAATATGCACAAAGGAAGATGTCACAGACAAATGATAATGTAATAATTCATCATATGAAAATTTGATACATAGGTTAGCTCCTAAATTTGGTACTGTCTACTTCAAGCCTTGCTACTATCTAAACTATATAGATATTCAAAACAACGCACCCCCTATAACAAAACAAATTGAATGATTTCAAAGCTTCAATAAATTCTACTGTATAATTATAATTGCTTTCAGTTATTACAATTACTTTATTACAATTTTTAGGAAAGCCAGGTAAATTTATGGTTCAATAGCTTCAATAAAGAGCTAAATTTCAAAATAATAACAACTTCATTTATTTAGCAAAAAATTCATAAAAGAAATTACATAAGGGTTAATAGAAATTTGCAAATCAATTATCGAAGCTTTACATGACAAATCTTACCAATATGTTAGAACCCAAAGCTTAGGGTTAGTGGCCGTAGAAGGCAGGAGTTCGATGCTGGACAAAAATGGAATGCTTTGGGGCCATGATGATGAGAGTTGAGCTTCATCTATCCCTTTCAGACTCTAGGGTTTGCTTCGTCTCTCCCTTTCACACTCTACAGTGAGGCTTTGATCTTTCCCTTTTTTCTTCTTTTGTTTTAAAACTGAGGACTTTAACTTTCTATTTTTTTTGCCAATGTTACACCTTAGTGGCGTTTTTAACAACCATTGCTAAACATAATTCTTTTGTATTGCTTTCCATAAGAGTCGAACCTTGATGCCTTCGCTTAGTCATGCGTTTGGCAATAGTTTATAGTGATAACCACCACTAAAGTCAAGTAATTAAAGGCAATTTTGTTTAACCACTGCTAAAAACTACCTTTATTGTATCTTCCATGTCTTTAGTGGCAGTTTAGAAAAACCACCATTATTGAACCACTACTAAATGCAATTATTTTTGTCATGGGCGTTCGGCCTTCTTTTCTAGAACGTAATAACTGTGGGCTTCTTTTGTTTTGACTTGTATTCTAAATTTTCTCAAAAGTAAATTTACCTCGTTGAGGCTTTTAATGAATAAAAATGTCCTTCATGAGTGATGCATGTTGTATTGTGTTTGAGTGTTCTGTGCATCGCAGATGATAATGTGAATCTCTACAAATCAAAGCAAAATGAGATACTTAATTAGGCAATCAGCCATATTTTCTAATGAACAATGAAAATGAGAGTCTCGAGTCCCTTAGACTATCATAAGAAAATTGTCCTAGTAGGTCACATGATAGCTACATCCTATAGGAAATGGTATGAAATTTGCAAACAATGCATCGCATATGAGTTACGAGTGATACTTCATGTGAGAGCTGCGAATCATTAAGTCACATGAGACCTATGACTAATGAGTTATGCCATGGTGATTTCATCACTTGGGCAATCGAGTTTATTTTAGCATCTTCATGCCTTAACTGGATTAGAAGTCACAGTTAGCAAATGAGTTTATTTTTAGCGTGTCCACACCTTAACTGGACCAGATGTCTCTATGCCTTAATTGGACCAAAGGTCGTAGTTGTCAAAGTTCTATGGATTTTTTTAGCACCACAGTGCCTCAACCGAACCAAAGGTCATGGTTGGCAAATGAGTTTATTTTTAGCTTCTTTATGACTCAACTGGACTAAAGATCACAATTGGCAAAGTTCTGTTGATATTTTTATTACCACAACACCTTAATCGGACAAAAAGTCACAGTTGGCAAAGTGTTCATGGATATTTTTAGCATCACAGTGCCTCAATCAGACTAGAGGTCACGGTTGGCAAAGAATCTATGGATATTTTTAGCACCATAGTGCCTAAATCGAACCAGAAGTCATGGTTGGCAAAGAGTCCGCACATGATGGTTAAGAGAGTTTACTGCATATGAGCTTAGATGATTGGGCACACTTGATAGTGGGGAGTAAATTAGATGCTAAAATGATGGAATCATTACAAAGCTTGGCCAATTGGCAAAATAAAGTTTCTTTTAACAGAGACAAAGATGAAAGTTCTAACACTAGCCCCCAAATTATAATACATCATCAATGTATAATTCTAACTATGCCCTTGCACTTGATTGAGATCTCATTGGGGATGCTGAAGTCATTACCTCGCAGGTTGCACCACATACTCTCTTAGGCAGCCTCTCTTTATCAAATCTTCAATTGCATCCCTGAGCTCCCAATAATTCAAGGTATCGTGCCTAACTTTATTATGGTAAGCACAAAATTCTTCTCTGTCCCTTTGCCTGAAAGGCACCTTTAAAGGTCTGGGCCTTCCTGAAGTCCTCTCGTTCCCTTTCCACTATGTATATCCTACCCTGGGAGTCCAATAGGATGCTATAATGCTTATAGCGACCTGGGGGCTGGGATCGCTCACCCTTGGGCTTATTGGACTCCTTCACAGTCCACTCATCAGAGTGGTTACCTTGATCCACATTGCCCTTCTTCTTATTATGGACAGAGCTATCCTTCTTGTCCTTTTAGCCAGGCCTTCCTGAGCCGAAGGTTTCTTCCCATTTGATCTACTTGGTTGCTCATTCATAAAACTCAGTTAAATCTTTCACCAAGGACTTATATAGACTTTTGTACAACTTTCCATCCTTATGGAGTCCTATGGAGATTGTTGCTAAAATGCTTTCTTCAGATGGATTCTCTACCAATTTAGCTTCAAGCCTGAACCTAGCAATGTAAACCTTCAGTGACTTATGCTTACACTAAAAGATCATTGTGAGGTGATAGGAGGCATAAGTTGCCTCTTTAATGCTCAGTATTGGTTGATGAACTTTTGCTGGCACTCTTCCTAACTACATATTGAGTGAGCTGGGAGACTTTTAAACCAGGCCTAAGGTACACCTCCTAGTGTAGCTAGGAAAACTCAACACTTGACAGAGGATCAATTGTTCGCAAATCCATTTGAACATTGAACTTGTCCAGATGGTCATAAGGGTGAGTGTCCCCATTGTATAGTGGAATCGCAAGGACCTTGAGCTTGAAAGGGAGGGGCTGAGTCTTGATCTCTATGGAGAACGACAACCTATCTTTGAGGCAAACTTGATCATTAGGAGCTTGAAGATGTTCTTCTAACTGTTTCATTTTTTAATACAGTTCTTCCAACAGTGGGTCCCATGCCCCTGATCATTGGCTAGAAGATTGCTAATCCCTTTGACTTTCCTAGCCATGAGAACAATGACCTGGAGATTATTGTTGCGAGCAGTGACCTGAAGCATGATTAACTCTACTCGAACATCCAGCTTACTGTTGCTGTGGAACATTCCCAGGTGTAGTGGTTTCGTTTTGCCTTTACAAACCCTGAGCTTGTGCTTGTGCTAGCATGGTGACTGCTTTAGTCAGTTTTCTCATCATATTTCCAACCTCTATAGCGTTGAAGTTAGGCTTGTACTCCATCAAGCCTGTTAGCAACAACAGCGGTTGAAAAGAGCCAATTGGAGGCAAGCCAATAGTAACACTTATGACAAGAGCAGTAGAGGTTTGTAGACACATGACTTTCTGGAGGGTCAACCAATGCATTCGAAGCCATAGTGGCTCTTTCTCTTGCCACTACAGCAACATAAGAGATCAACAAGAATACAAGAGATTAACTAGAGAGCATATGAGTTCCCACAGATGGTGCCAAATTGTTGGTAGTGGATTTTGGTTTTGCTAGAATTCAACCAACCAAAAGAGTTCTTATGGACACAAACTATATATTTTTTGGTTGTTACAAATGAAGAATGAAGAGAAATAAGAGGAAGAACAATAAATACATAGAGGGCTTTTAATGTGGTTCGGCTAAAATCAAGTAGCACTGGTTCCTACGTCCACGATAATGTATTTATATAAAGGAGTTTCTACAAAGTTTTGATATACTAGCTTTGCTCCCTTTACAATAATCTCCCTCCTCCTATTGATAGAGGCTGAGGAGGTTACAATGATAATTACTCAGTTTGTATTTTTTTGCATCAAAATAAATATACAATATAGCTTAGACTACTACAAAATGTCTTCTGTAGGCTGGTGGCTAATTTCTAATGTTTGCTTTCTGTAGATAGGCCCTTGGTGTTGCTTCTTGCAAACTAGTCCCATGAACTAAGTCTAAGAGGGCCGTTGTTTCGTGGTTTAGCTGGGTGAAGTGTAATATTTTCAAGCTGGGATTCTTGGTCACTGCTAGCCTTTAGTCAATGAGAATGATCTTTGCGAGCTCGCCTTCAACAATGGGAGCTCATGTATAGTGAGATGCTGGTTATACGGGTTGGATCACGTTCTTTAGCAAATTGGGACTCTTCCTCATTCTACTGCTTGCATAGGTAGTGGTCTAGCGAATTCGACTCTTTTCACTCTTGGAGTTAGTTTGTTGCTGGGCCTTTGCCAGCCCGCTTTGCAGAATTGGAATATGCCTATAACAAATTATTTTATTTATTTAATATCTATTAAGTAAATCTCAATTTTTAAGGATTTATGACCTAAAAGCTATGTATGTATATTTTAAATAAAGCATAAAGTTTCAGCGTATTCTAAATTTACTCTTTTATGGGCCTAATAATGCTCTTTTTTGTGCTAAAATTAATATATTAAATGTTATGTTAATTTATTTCATATTTTCCCTATTTCTGTATTAAAAAAAAAAAAAAACCAAAGTAATAAAATATTATTTTTTTCCCTTAAGATGCTTTGTAGCAGACCCCACTCCACTTATACTTCATCCCGAAAACTCCGTTTACTTTTCTCCTTCTGCTCTGCTGCAATTACAGAGGACGCCGAAGGCCAACACAAGCGTTCCTCCGTTGATCTGCGTCCGCCGTCTTCAGCTTTCCCGGAGGTCGCCTACTGTCGTTAACCTCCGAACCAAATACGAAGTTGCCGTCTAACAGTCCATCTTCAGCTGGTTGTCGGACTCCCCTGCGTTCCTCGCTGCCATCAGTCCGTCAGGAAGCTCCGATTGTCGGCGAACTTCGTCGGGCCAAGCTTCTTCCACATGCTATCATCTTTTCCAATGCCTTGCTGTTTCCAGTCGCGAGATTCTCGCCGGCGAGGATCTACCCTGCTGTTTCAGCTGACTAGCGTTTGATCCTATTTTCTTCCGACCGGAGCTTGGTAGTTCGAAGTAGCTGACGAATCAGCTGCAATCGGTGGTCGGAGACGACAACAAGATTGGTTCATCTCCTTCCCTTGCCCAGCTGACAGTGGTTGCCAAAAACCACAATACTGTGTCAAACTTGTGAGCATATATTTATTCTTCCTCAACTTAATTTTTTTCACGTCTTAAAATGAAACTTAAGTGATTAAAATGTTTCATTTCAAATTAGAGACTGATTCTGGAGATGTTTGATGGATTTTGATTGTTAAGTTTTGGTGGACTTGTTAGAAAGGCCATTTTATAAAATTAAGATTATCTTAGTCCATTTAAAGATAGTGGATTTTCCTCCTCTTTGTGAATATATATATATATATATATATTTATATTCATATATTTACAAATGCCTATTTTATTTACTATTATGAATTTGGACATTATAGAGTACTACAATTTTAAATAAATTGAATTTTTGTTAGTTACTTGCATTTGAAAGTAAAATCATATGTTGTAACAAATAATACACATTATGTGCATTTATATTCTTTTTAGTAGTAATTTCTATGTTGATATTGGAAATCTTGCTACTTTACCATAATGGGTTGTTGAAATTATTGAACAAAGGTGTTACATGAAATTGAATATTTCATTGTCAAATGATTCAATTTATAAATTGGTTGAAAATGGTTCTTTACTCTTTTATTAATGCATATTATTGAGCTTCCTTGAAAACCTGAAACCTGAATTCTTTGGAAATTTCTTTAGAAAACTTTCAAGTGCACTTGTGATTAAGATTGAATCCAATGGAGGAAGAATATCTATTGAAAGAATAAGATGAATAACGACGGCTGATTTCTATTAGGCAGGGTTGCCTTTAGGAATTAGTCATTGGATTCCAACTATAAACAGAAATTTTAAATTTTTTTCTATTACTCAACTATTTGTGAGGTAAGAAAGATTCTAATATTTTTATTCATTTTTCAGTATGATGAGTATTCTCAAAATGTTATGCTCTGCTTCTTATTTGTCATATTTATGAGAACTTTAAAGAGCAGGAATGTATTCGTATTAGTTTTAATGATTGTACCTTATTTCAACTTGATATTTGATATATTTATTGAATTTGACTTTCTCAATAAATTGCAACTTTCAATTTGTAAAATGTGTTACAAACTTATAAGTATGTTATATTGTACTGCATTTGAATACGATTTATAAGTAATCATTATTTTCTGGAGAATTATTTACTCATTGGTTTTTTAAGGAAATTTACTTTTTTTTTAAAAAAAAATGTTTTTTAGAGTCTAAAGCCACTCCTACTACTCAGCCTCACCCATCTAGACCAGAGCTTACTCTTTGACTGGGTAGGCTACTTTTGCGGAACATGGAGATATGTTGATAGTGGTATTTTGATAGTTAATTAGATCGAGTCATCTGATGTATATATGTGATTGTCGCCCAGTAAATCATATACATTGTGATATTTGGGCTTGTGTTGCATTATATTTGATTGTACATGTCCTTAATAAGGCATATAGCCCTCAGCTATTGTGTTAGCTTAATGCCTAGGGTTCGAAAAACAGAAGAAATTTTACCGGATTTTTATTAGAAATATGATAAAATATTTTGATAAATGTGTTTATGTTGTTTTATCTCACCATCTTATTCTGCATATCTTTCATTTATCTAACCACTCTCCACATAAGAGGTGTGTTGCATTAAGGGTTTTATCACATGAGTTAGGCTTATAGGAGGTTTCCTTTAGGTGATCTTCTATGCTGATCATCTGTCGAGAATTGAGATGTGACACCCTAACATTTTGATATACATTTTCTTAATTGGAAATAATAAATTATTTTTTAGTTTTTGAAAGAAAACGAAGTTTCTTTTTATTACATGATGGTTATATGAGTATTTTATTAAGTTTATTGATAGAAAATATATGAATGTAAGTTAAAGTGTATTCAAATTAAAGTACAAGTAGGTAAGATCATCTTTAAAGGTTAGGGAATATATGTATATCACACAGAGTATATGAGAGTTTTATATACTTTAACTAATAAAAAATGTAAAAGATTTCACATTTATGAAATTTATATATTTTTATTTTTCAATGTATATCTATCTTTTTCTTTAAATAAAAAAAATTAATCCAAAAAATAAAAATAAAATTTCTGCTGATGAAGACCAATTCGTTAGAGCTCAATTTTAAATCAGCCTAGAATAACTCTGAAGTCCTGTTGGAATTAAAAATTACTCAACTTGAATTGTGGATCAATCCAACAGTTTCTGTAACAATATATAAAAACTTATATAATGTTTTTTTTTTTTTCCAAGCTCAGCTCTGAGTTATAATTTTTTACGGTCATCGAATTTCGATTTGAGCTTGAACTAGAACATAAGTTACAATTTGCACTGCATTTTTTTTTTCGTTTACAACAACGGTAAAAAAATATTGTAAAAAAGAAAAAAGTATTGCCGAAACAATAAACAAGGCGGGTAAACGTGAACTTATCATACGATAATAGTTCACAATCAGTTTGTTTTCGATGAGTGCGGAAAAATATGTGAACCGACAACACTACCTTGCGTAAATCTCAGTGATTTGAGAATCAAAGATCGAAGAGTTTGCTCCATGAACCATTTCCAAAGACAAACATTCCTTAAGCTCCGCAAGTACGAGACTGATGTCCGGCCTCTGTGCTGCAGCCGTTGGA
>JANHAO010029437.1:0-10392 GCA_026873985.1 Saraca asoca
TTTATATCCAAATGCACAGAATGTATAGTTCTAGATGCAATAGGGCTCAATCAAATTGGCCTAGGGCACCCACCCAAACTAACAATATATATATATGAAACATATGACAATATCATTAACATTTTACGAATTTCAAGATAACAATGTTTCAATTAGAAACATGAAACTCTTACTAACCCTAAACACTATAAGGTTTAACCAAACTCATTATAGTTACTTGTTCATAAACAATTTAATACCTAAGACTTTAGTTAGTGGATTCGCAAGCATATGATTTGTGATAACATGTATAATACTTGCATATTTTCTCTTTAACAAATTGATACTTAATATTAAAATACTTGTACGGGTAGTACTTTTATTATTATTTTGAGAGAAGTTCATTATGACAGCATTGTCGTAACATATGGTTAAGGTCCTGAATATGCTTTCTACAACTCTGAATCTAGATATTAGATTTTTTAACCAAATAGCCTTACAAGTGGCTTCACAACATGCAACACATTCTGCCTCCATAGTAGAGGTTATTGTAATTGACTACTCAATAGTTTTCATGATACAACTCCTCCTATTATCATAAAGATGTTTCCAGATATCAATATCATGTCATCTAGATAATTCACAAAATCAAAATCAAAGTCAAAATAACCTACAACAATTAGATCACCAAATCTACAATATGTCAGCACCAAGATTCTTTGTATCTTATAAGTACTCTATAACTTTCTTCATAGTTTCCAATATTTTTTACTAAGACTACTCAAGTATCTCCCAGGTACACTAAACCAATAGCAATATCAAGATGTGTACATACTTGAGCATGCAATAAGCTGTCAACAACGAAAACATACAAGATCATCTTCATTCTAGATTTCTCATCATCATTTTGAGGACATTGGCTTTGGAAAGAAACTCACCCTTTTGAATAGGTGTAGAACAATGAGAGCATGAATCTATATTAAACCTTTTAAGTACTTTCTCAATATATAATATATGAGACAAGCCAAGAATACCTCGAAATACATCACAGTGAATCTATATATCTAGTATAAATGAGGCATCACTGAGATCCTTAATCTCAAAATGTTATGACAATGTTTGCTTTGTCTTAATTAACAGGTTCATGTTCTTACTTGCAAGGAGAATATCATCGATATATAACACAAGGATTACATAACTACCATCACTAATCAAGTATTAGATACATTGATCTGCTGTATTCTCCTTGAAACCAAGATAAGTCACTATCTCATTAAATTTGAGATACTACTATCTATACATTTTATTCAAATCATATATATGAATCTTTTAAACTTACACACTAAGTGTTCTTTATTCTTATCTTGGAAATCATCTGGTTGGTTCATACAAATAATTTCTGGCTAATCACCATTCAAGAAAGCCATCATGCATCTAATGAAGCTCTAAGTCAAAGCGAGCTACTAGTGCCATAACAACTCGAAACGAGTCTTCAATTAAAATAAATAAAAAAATATCCTACAATTAATGCCTTCTTTCTAAATATGACATTTTGCCACCAATATAGCCTTATACCTCTCAATCGCCCATTGAGTATCCTTTGATCTTAAAGACTTTTTTTGTATATATTAGACTTGCAACCAATAATTAACTTTATAAGATCTCACACATCATTATAGAGCATCAAAGCAATCCATCATTTATAGCTTTCATTCATTCTAAAGAATTAATACTGGAAATGGCTTCTTGAAAAAACTGGTGAGATCAGTACCATTATTGACATCAAATTTATGCTATTATAGATATACTACACAATCATCAGTAGTTTCTGGTATGTGAGTCATTGGGATTTCCTTAAAGGTATTTCATTTATAAAACTTGATTCTTTTTTACTACCAAAGGAGCGTTAAACTCTATAACTTCCATCATTAGTTTTACCATGTATTGTACTGGATCAATTTGGTTTGTTTTAACTAGTGATGGTTCTAATGGAAAAGTAATTTGTACATCTGTAAGAAAGATATTACATGGTCTTTCACTCCCACTATTCAGCTAATAAACAAAATAATATCCTTCAATAACCTTAGTGGTATGGATTAAAGAATAAAATCTACTACTTTTATAGTCGTTACAACATCCAACAAAGTGACCATTAATAGTCTTCAGATTAAGTTGCTTAATAAATGGATCATATGGCTTCACTTAAGCCTTGTAATCCTAGACATAGAAATTCCTAAGACTAGGTTTTTCTCATATAGCAAATCATATAAGGTTTTAAATACAAACTTGTTAGGGATTTGATTTAGAATATACACTGCTATCTTTAAAGCATCACCCTATACAAAGTTTAGTAAATTTAATGCACCAACATGCATCCAATCATGTCCAAAAGCATGTAACTCAACTTTCTTATGATCTAATCCTATTTGGACGTTCCAATGCATAAGGTTGTTAGCTTAAAAAATTCACAATCTTGGAAATATCTAACAAAAGAATCAGAATTTACATTAGTTTATCATATCTCTATAACACTCACCCCTTTTGTCATAATTGACATACTTGATTTTCTTATTATCATTTTTTTAGTTCAATCTCAACTTTTAACACCCTAGAGGAATTTAAAGATTCTAACTTTTTAATGAATATTTCCACCTAATAGAAATTGATCTATCACTAATAGAAGTGAAATATCAGTATTTACGGATAATACTTGGTGTTATCATTTCACCTACATTATTGTGAATTAACTTTAACACATCCAATATTCTGGTCCTCTAACTTTAGTAGAGAGTATTTCTCTTGATGCAATCAATGCACACATTAAAAAGGATAAATCTAGGTTATGAAGAGTCTCTTCTTTTATCAATCACTCTATCATTCTGTTAAGATATCACCTAAACACTTATACCACAACATTGAGGATCCCACATAAATTGTAACCCTTTTGTATTAAACTACAGTGTTTAACTAATTAACTCTCTAATTTCCAAACCACAATTTTTTCCACCATTTCTAGTCTAACTATTAGCTTTTATCACTTGGCTTCCTCTTATTTCTTAAAGCTCATAATAAATTTGTAATGAAAATAATTGCATCTCCTAAACCTCCATTAGGTTATTTGAGTGGAAAATTTTTGAAATTGATCTACTTATGTTCAAATTTTCAGAAATTAATTGAGAACTTTTCTTTGTTTAATTATTCTAGTATAGAACCATGAATCAATTTAAACAAATTTCTAATAATTAGGCTTAATTGTATCAAAACAATCTTTCGATAACTAAAAAACATGAATTTCAAAAAATTTCAGTTTTAAACAGTATTTGTTCAAATTAATTTGTGCATTTCATACATCACATACTCTTAAGATTAAATCATAAATTGATTTAAAAAATATTCATTTAAATTATTCAAATTTATGAAATCAAATTTTTTAGAAAAACTATATTAATTTAGTTCATGGTTCCATCTCAAAATTCATAAAACTCATAATCAATTCATGCAATTAAACAATATAAAAGAGGCATAAAAAAATTTTAATGTTTAACCCACAATTTTTCTCATAATATATTATGGATTTTCAATAATTTAATTGTATAAAATTATTAAACAAAAAAATTACACAAATTTGAGTCTTGTAAAATGAAAGAAAAAAATCAACTTTGATATCAATTGATGGATAAATTAGATAAATTAAAATAGTCAATTTATCAAATCTATTAAGTCATGTTACAAAGTATCAAATTTGTACATATAAATTTAATTAATAATAATAAAATTGTACTTGATGTTGCCCGAGAATCCATTATTACAAAAGCTTCTCTAGCAGGTTCATTACTTATAATCCTAGTAGAAAAAAGGGAGAAAAATCATATCTGAAATCTCAGTGGGACAACTACAGCTCTTTTAGGGTATAAGTAGAGATCCACCTTGTTGTAAGACTATTACGTCAACTGGCCCATCATTATTAGCCCAGTTAAAAAGCTCACATCACTAAAGTTTATCAATGGGTTAGGTATTATTACAGGACTATTAATTTAATCACATAATTAATTGATTCATAATAATTAGATATTGTGACATTCATTTAATCTAATAACATATTATTTAATCAAACTAGGGTAGTCTATGTAAGAAAATTCCAACAGAACATACTATTTGTCTTTTGTTGTTACCATAATTTTATTTTTCTTAGAAAATGAGTAAAGTAGTTTATGATAAAATCAAAAATTCACTAATCCATTTTGTATTTTAAGTGGATGAATGTGCATTAGGATAGTTGTTACGGTTGCAGAGGTATGGTTTTAGGCCCTAACAAGTGAAAAACATTTATATACATTTAATATATTATTTTGAATATTATATGAAACTATTTAAAATATTTTTTAAAAATCAAATAAATAAATTTAAAATTGTTAATGAGAAGTTTTTTTTTTTATAAATTCATTTATTAATGCACTTGCCAATAACTAATCATTTAATGTAATATGTTAGTGTTGCCCACTATTCAATCACCCAACTAAAAAAAAAAATCAAAATACGCAAAAGACCAATTCCATATGGATTCATATGATTTCTTTTAGGTGAAGTACTTGCTCTCGCATTTATATTTTATATAAAATTATATTATCGTTTCATTTATTGCAACGTACACACTTATTTAGATTGGTTTTTATTTTTGACAAAACTAAATGCACATGCCTATCACTTGTTTTGTAGTCGAAAATGATTAAAATTTGCAAACCTATTCCACTGGTAACTTTTCTAATCTTTATTTCAAAAAAAAAATTTGATTTCTTTATAATTTAGAAAAAGCAATATTCATAAAAAGTAATCTAGCACATAGATAGAAATGAGATAAAGTTAAAACTAATTCATTTAAATTTTATTGGGGTTATTTTTGTTATTATACTTGTTTTACAATAAAAAAATTATGATAAATTATACAAAACATCCTCTAATTATTTAAAACATGTACACATCCTCTCAACTATAAAAATACGTAAATAATTTATCTATATTTCACAAATCATGCACTTAGTCCATCCATGTTAACAAGGCATTCAATAAGTTTAATGAAATAAATTATGTATGTATAATATGATTAATTAATAATTTAAAATATATATTCGTGGTTGAAATCATCACTTAAAAAATACTGGAGCTCCAACTCAACCAATCTCATTCTTGGTCTACGATTACAACCTTAAAAATTAAAGATGTTTGCGAGCATTAATTTTTCCTACGCAACTTTTCTTTGTTATGAAAATTCATTTTAGATTAGTAGTTAACAGGCACATAATTTATTTTGTGAGACTTAATAAATGAATTTGTGTTCCGGTAATTCACCAATAATTCGCCTTATTGACATCCACTCATTCACGTACATATAACATTAACCGTGATTGTGATAAGAAAACGTGCAAATAAAAATAAGTAAAAAAAATGGAAGAAAAAGAAAATATATGAAAAAGTATTTTTTTCATTTATTGTTGGGATGAATAGAAAATGGATAAAAAA
This sequence comes from Saraca asoca, assembly GCA_026873985.1. Classification (NCBI taxonomy): domain Eukaryota; kingdom Viridiplantae; phylum Streptophyta; class Magnoliopsida; order Fabales; family Fabaceae; genus Saraca; species Saraca asoca. The sequence goes on from JANHAO010029437.1 coordinate 5,497, forward strand.
TGATTAAAAATTTTCTTTATTTAATTTGATAGAAAAGTGAAAAAAAAATTGTAATTTGTTAAATGGCAACATCACTTTTATTACAAAGTCAACAAAATTATTCTAAAGGGCAATTTTGTAATTACACAAAATTTCACCAATTTTTCACATCCATTGGATGGGAGAATATTTTGGGCTTTTTGCCCGTACAAATGTGGGAAAAAAAAATGGTTATTTCCCACTTTAGTGATGAAGCAAAACAATTTTTATAAATGAAGTGCAAATTAGGAAAAGTAGATGAGAGCAGCGAGGCATGATGAGAGGAACCGAGCAATGTTGCTTATGGCAACACTACCATGTAGCTCAGTGTTACTGACAGCAATGTTGTCCGCTTGTGCAGAAGACGTTACTGCTGATAATGCTTAGCTTGTATCTTCTGCTGCATGGCAGTGTAGTTGCAACTATGCTGCATGGTAGCCTGCAACAGGTGTACAGTTTTTATTATGCACCTGTGAAATGTAAATTTTTTTTTTATTTTTATTCTATTAAAACTTTCTTTTTCACTTTCTCATTTCTACCTTCTTTTTTCATCTTCTTTTGCAACCATTGAAAATATCTTTCTTCTTCGTTTCTCCATTTTTTCATCTTATTTCAGCTTTATCTTCATCTTCCACATTTGTCTTCAATTAATATTTATTTCTTTCTTTCATAAAATTTTGAAATAAGTTTCTGTATTCTTAATTTTTATTATTTTTATTTAAGAATTATTTGAATTTATTTTTCTGTAATTAAGTTTGATTTTATATGATTATTGAGACGTCGATTTTGAATAATTATTATATAATACTCCATGTAGATTTTTCTATCTAATATTCTTTATTTTTTTCTCGCACTAATAATGATAAAAAAAAATTAAAGTTTTAGCAATTTTAAGTTTGAAACCATAATGTCAGTGGAGCAAAATCAGGATTTAAAATAAAGATCAAGTGAAAAAAAATGAGAGAATTAATTAATAGTTAAGTTTGATTTTACGTGATTACTGAGACATTGATTTGAATAATTGTCATGTAGTACTTTATGTAAACTTTTCTATCTAGTATTATTTATTTATTTTTCTTGCACTAATAATTATAGAAAATTTGAGGCTTTAGTGATTTTACTTTTTGAACCATTAAGTTAGTGGAGCAAAATTAGGATTTGAAATAAAGATCAGGGAAAATAATGAGAGAATTAATTAGTAGTTAAGATTCGTTTTGCATGATTTCTTATAAGTTGATTTGAATAATTATTATGCAGTACTTTGTGTAGATTTTTTAATCTAATATTATTTATTTTTTTCTCACACTAATAATTATAGAAAATTTGAGGTTTTAGTGATTTTACTTTTAAAATAATTATATCAGGGGGGAATAAAATTAGAATTTGAAATAGATAGCAAGTAAAAGAAAATGAAAGAATTAATTGGTTAACCAATTAATACCTTTTACATTAAAAATTGTTATATTTGATATTTATAGTAAAGCTAATCTTTTCAGGTATAGTTTGTAACCACCCTATATTTAAATTATATTTCTAGATTTAAATTTTTTATCCATGGTAGAATTTTATTTATATAATATGTATCATGAATTTTTTATTCACACAAAACTTGTGTTATTTATTTTTTTAACTAGTTAGTAAGATTGACATTAATATTTTTTGATTAGTTTTAAATTTTTTATCAAGTAAAAAACAGAAATTTCAATTAATTTTTAACATGTCATACGATTGAAGTTATTGTTTTGGTGTTTAAAATTTGTTAGCTTAATTTGTGATTGTAATCAATTATCTACTATAAATTTTTATTTGATTTAATAAATCAATTAGTAATATATATTTTAAATATTATTTATTTTGATAATCATAACAGAATTGTTATTTTTAGAATGTTAGATAGACGTGCTCATATTTTAAACCCCAGCCTGAAAGACGGCTTGTTGCTTTGATTACAATACTAGCATATCTCAGAAGCAGTATGACGAGAGATAAGGTTAATAATACTAATAAAAGAAAAATTGTTCAATTTGTCTGTCATTTTAAACACCTTACTTCCATATTTTTTCATAGGCAGGTCAATCATTTGCTCCATATTAGAGGCTTAGGTCACATTTTGCACCCGACCCACGAATGGATCTATATCTTCGATCAGTGAGATTCTTACGTGTTTTGAGAATTAGACACATAAACATTGATTAGCCCTTTATCAACGTACTTGTTGAGAGATGATTACTAGAGACATATACATTCCACACATCATAGGGAGAAACGATAATCACATTGTAAGATGTAGAAGTCCAATTCAGACTCCTTGTAGATGGTAAAATGGTGATTGGCGTGACTCGATTATTATGGTATGCAATATGTGAGATGTTCTTGGGCGATATTCCACAAAATGTGTGTCATTTCATCTATGGGCAAAAGCTTAACCTAATATGATTACATGAATTGTTTGATGCTCTACCAAATAATGCCTATGAGGAGATTGTGTAGCAATACATGCATACCTACATATTGAGACTATTAGATGCAATATTATATAATAACAAGTTGACCCATTGTGTGCATTTAATGTTTTTACCCTTGCTAGCCAATTTACAATATGCAGGGAGATATAGTTAGGGTTTTGTGATATTGTCATAGAGTTATAGAGAGTTATGCAAGATATCCAAGGTAAAGTGGAATGACATCTTTGGATGCATACTGCTAGTCCAAATATGGGCTTGGGATACATTCCTAAGCGCCAGTTAGGAGAGGTTGGTTGGATCCCAACCAACAAGAGTTAATGCCCTTAGCTCTTGGATGACGCGATGCCCAAGACACAACAGTGACTCCATACCACATGTTAAGTGCATTGAAGGCTTCAGTTGATTGCTTGAAGTTAGATATGGTACAAATAATTGACCTTATTATAGTATTATAATTTATTGTGTGAATTTTAATTTTTATTTATGGCACTGATTGCGATTGTGGTTTATAATGGCAGGATATCTGGAAATCTTATAAGGGTGATATGTTGGTGGCCCTGTCAAACTACTATACAGTGGGATTGGAGATTAAATGTTCTTAAGTGCCCTTAATATGTTTCCATATTTTTAAGTAGCACAGCTCGAATAGAGTGATGAGGTAATTTGGTTTTCAACAACCTATACCCCGTAGCTCAGATGCGGATGACACTTTACATAAGTACACACTACAGGGTGAAAAATCTTGGGACTGGGTCGTTAAACATGAATGGTGGGTTTAACTTTAGAACAACTAGCAACAACAGATCCCGCATGGAGTACTAGCTTTAGAACCACTGCACTATAACGATGAGTATATGAGATGGTATAGAATGATGACAAGACATTGGATTACTCTAAGTGGTGCAATGAAGGAATCAATGGTATGATTTACTATATTTAAACTAATTATACAGATTAAATTAAAAAGTAGTAGTTAATAATTTTCTTATTTTGTTTTTATGACAAGTTGATCTTGGAATGGAATTGTAGCATATGACCAGCATTAATGCTAAGAGAAAATCATGGTCTAGGGTTGGACAAATCAGCATTGACTTGGTTGATATTGCAGATGAGCATCATACATTCGAAGCTCAATATACTAACACCTTGCCTCCATTGTCTGATGTTGAAAGGCTAGCAGCTCATGTCAATCTAATTGGTATTGGTAGATATGCCAGTAGAAGATGTCGACAAAATGAGAATCGCCTAGATGATGCAGGACCTTCAAACATTGCAATTGTTTAAGCACATGATGAGGTAGGCACGTTATACCAGCTAGCTAGTCATTACATATATATGGTGAGGCAAACTTGTCATACATACCATAACCTCCTGATTCATCTGCTCTAGCTAACAAAAACCTTTCATGAATGAGATTTTCTAGGGGTTAACATAGACACCATTGTTTTCATCATCGAGAAGAGGCTCAGACATGTTTTCAAGCTAGTCAACCTTCTCCCCATCATCGTATAACATCGAATTTTGTGTGCAACTTACAACTCTTTCTTTAGCGTACACTTATGCAATGATGACTGAGCCTTTGCGTCACCCTCCATAACCAACTAGAGTGTAGCATAGTCATTGAGCTCACGGTCCATGAGTTCATTGTGACACAGGTGCAGGTATGATAAGACATGTAAGGCATCACAAAAATCCACCTTCACGTCAGCAACAAGAACATGAATACAACTCAAATTTGGACTAGGGTGAATGTTGTTGGCTGTTTTGTTGTTTAGAAATATTATTTGTAAATGTTTTTGTTTATCACTGTTATTATTTGTTATTGTGTTATTCCACACATTTAGGTTGTCACCTATTATGACTGCATTAATTGATTATATATGTTTTTTAATATAAATTCATGCTTAAAGTACATAAGTAGTAAATAAAGCATTCCAATAGCACATTACATCAAAATAGCACAGACATTTGAATTTAGGCTTAAAGTACATAAGTGGTAAATGAAGTGTTCCAATGACACATTACATTAAAATAGTGCAGACATCCAAATTTAGTCTTAAATTTAATAATTAGTAAATAAAGTGTTCCAATGGCACATTGCCTTAAAATAACATATACATCAAAATTTAGGCTTAAAGTACATATCTTCGCCTATTATGGTCATGGTAAGGTCGGATCCTAGCATGGCGGATAAAACAACCAAAATTTCTCTGCTTCCTCATGCATGTGAAATGGCTTATAAACAAAACCATCTATATTGTGAATTTGGCACCATAACTCTGCTAGACCATTGAACACACCATATTTCCTACCCTTCAACACAACATAGTTGTTAGTCTAGATGGGTGCCCTAGACCAATTTGATTGAGTGCTAGCGCATCCTAGACTATACATTCTGTGCATTTAGATATAA
>JANHAO010029438.1:0-10383 GCA_026873985.1 Saraca asoca
TTTATATCATTGACAATCACCTTCACAATCCCATAACCCCTTATAGGATTGATTGAATGAATTAACTTCTCACCACGGACTTCATTTTAATTATGCATAAATCATAAATATGATCACAATATGCAATCTAAGATGAATATTCAACCTTTGATATCCAAATCCACAGACCGCTTAGTCATAGATGCAATAGAGCCCAATCAAATTGAGTACAGGGCACCTATATTCGACTAACAGTGAGCACCAAGTTCTCGCCTGCATCTATAATATTTGCATGCTCTGTAGATTCATCCGACATTTTGGTATAGCAGTCGTTTCGATAATGTACATATTTTTTGCATATAAAACATGAACATTAGATTTGTTACTTGCTTTATTGTGACCTCCTTGATGTTTTTGAAAATTGCTATCACTTGATTTTTCTTTGTTGGTGGAATTAGAATATCTACCTTTTCCATGTTCATGTCCCCATCCTCGTCCTTGTTCTCGTCCACCACAACCTTAATCGCCTTGGTGGCTTTCGTGATTTCGATGATTTATCATGCTTTGCAAAGCTTGCTCAAAACTTCAGCTTATGGTTTTCTGATTCATTTTTTGCTTGTGTGAACATAACGAACCCATCAACTTCCCTTTTGACATGGTTGATGTATCTTATGATTCTTTGATTACGGTAACAATGTAATTAAACTTTGTAATAAAAAATCACATGATCTTTTCTATAATTCTGATGTCTAGAATTTCTTCACCATTAACTCTCAATTGGTTGACTATGAACTGAACTTGATCAAAGTAGACTAAAATTGATTCTAAGTAGTTCATGCATAATGACTCAAAATCGCCTCGTAGTATTTGTAGCCGTACTTGTCTAATACGATTATCATCTTTATAGGATTTTTACAAAATATTCCATGCCTCCTTTACTGTATTCGCACATGATATTTTTTCAGATATTGGTTCCTTATGGTTTAAAAAATTGCATATAATACTTTTTGATCCTTCCTCTGAGTCTCCACCAGTGCATCTTTCTTATTGTTCTCTAGTACATCAAACTCTTTTTGGTCTTGTACCTTGGTATAACTAGTCTCCACCAAATTCTATAAATCTTGGGACTTAAAGAATACTCTCAACTGAACACTCCAGTTATCATAGTTTTTGCCATTCAATTTAGGGAGATGCAATTAGATTGAATTTGTTTTACAACCGAGTTCTGATACCAGATATTGGAATTAAAAATCAAAAAAATAAAATAAAAGAAGAATATTTTTGGAGAATAATAAGAGAAAAGAGAAATTCTCTGATCACAGCTTTAACTTAATACACAAAGAAATAGTGCATTCTATCTAACTCACAAGCTTGTTAGTTTATTTCTTTTCTTCACTTTAATTGCATTACAAAAACTGAAATAAGTTATATTTATAGATAAAACTAAACTAATAAAATAAAAAGAAAATTTTTTGACTTTATCTTAATAAATTAATATTGTCTTCACTAAATTTTATCTGTTGCATTTAAAAAAATAAAGGCTTAGGTTAACCTTATGTTTATTGAACTTTATTTGTTGTATTCTAAAAATAACTTAAAAGGCTTATCTAACTTGTTATAGTTGATTTTACAATCTAAAGCTTTGACTTTTATCATTTTTTTTTTTAATTTAATTTAGATTATTTTCGATTCATAGCTTGGAAGTAGAAAATTATTTCTAAGGTATCACACTCGACACCGATTCATCAGTTTAGACTTAGAGATTCATTTCCCATTACTAATCATTTCACCATTTATGAACATGTGCTATGAGTTTTATCATCAAAATTCTACTAATAAATCTGTTTCGTTGCCAATTTTTCGGATTTAGAATGTCAGTTGATTCAATTGTATTTCAGATGGAATTTTTGCATGTCCGTCTGTCCAACGTTGAATATTACACGGCTCCTAACGTTTAGGATTCAAATCAGACCATGTTTTGGTCCTGCATAGTTTATCTGGTCGCTTTCCTATTTGAAATTTTGGTGAGTAATTACTTCACTGTTCTTTGTCACAACATTAGAGTGATTCATAATGCGAACTCGTTGAAGTGTTTCGTGATGTATTCTAGTTCATTAGGTTATACGATTACTAGATGTTTTTCTTTTTAAATTTAAATTTAAATTTTGAGCTTGTTGGTTGTTTTCAATATAATTTTCTATGCTGTAATTAAATCAGATGATTTTTTCTTCTACTTGATATTCCTTATTTTTCTGTTGAAATCTTGCACTGACAGATCATACTCTTTTGTGTTTCACTTAAGCGGAGAAGAAGTGATTTTTGTATTTGTGTCAATTCATATGTTTATTACCTTTCTCTCTGGTAATATATATCTTTTATCTTTTAAATGCTTGGGTTCCTCTACATATGCAGATAGTAGTGTAGAAATTTGTTCTTCGCACTAGTTTTCGGTTGGTTTATTTTATTCCAGTTATGTGTTAATAATTTATGTTTAATGGCTTTATTTAATCAATTGAGATGCCATTTTTATATTACCCTCTTTAATTTCTTTTGAAAAGAGGGATTCGTTTCACCATTTAGAGTTTTACTCTGGATATCTTTATCTCTTTTTTCACATCCATGTCATTGTTAAGGCTCTATTGATTATTTTTTTCTTTCTTTTAGTTGGATTTGATATATTTAAATTTTCACTTCACAGTTTGAGCTTATTTGAAGGGTAAATCAATCAAGGAATGGAAGAACAGAAGACCGAACCTCATCTGCAGATCCAAAGGAGAAAAATTCGCTATTAGGTTCTTCCCTTCATTAGCTTTTACTTCTAGGATCTAACTAGTATTAAGTACATCCTTCCTTGTAGCCTTTGAGTAAGTATGAGATAAAAAATGGATTATCATGGAAGTGACCACATTTCACAATGAATTTACTTGTAGTATGCAATATTTGAGCATTACTGTATGTTGATGGCGCATGACAACTTGGAAGTAAGGCCAAAACTTCTCAAAGAAAATTGATTTTCATCCTTCATAGGGTACAAAAAGAAAGCTATTGCTGCTACCTTACGGCTTGACCCCTAAATTTTCTAGATGCTACCCCAGTGTGACTTCAACCAAAATCTGCCTGCATTTGGTTTATTCAAATGAAACTTCAATGAATCTGGTCGTAGAAAATGTTCAAATTTTTAGATGTCCAGCAGCAAAAGGAGATAAGTAATTTAAAAGAGTTTAGTATAGTTAAAGAAAATTCCAAAAATTAGTATTCAGTTCGTCAAATGTCTATGACTGATGACAAAAAGGGATGATGTTTCCATTTTTTAAAGAAAGAATTAAAATTTTGTTATTCTCTGTATCAAAACAAGATTCTAAAAAATCTCAACTTTTTATATATGCGATGTCAACTTCTCGTTTGTACTTTTAAAAAGAACCTTTTTGTTCACTTCTTTCAACTATAACAATTATCTAATGGAAGTGGCTCTTTTTTTTATTTCAAACAGATGATGACATTGGCAAGGAATTTCACATCCCCGGGGAATTGATACCAATGGCAAATGATGTTGCGATTTTAGCTTAATACTGTTTCCAACGGCAATAAAAAAGCATTCAACTTTGATAAACTGTAAGTCTTGGTAAAGTCAAAGTTGAGTTTTTGCAAAGGGGAATATGGATATAAACATGCTGTTTCTTTGTGTATATCTGAAACGATCTTTGTTTAGACTTGATGAGTAGACTTATGTTGCAGTTTGCTTTTTTATATTTACTGGGGAAGGGTTACATTACAAGCCAAGTTAAATGTGCATTATTTTGCTCTTCTATGGAATCCAACGCTATTGTTGTATTATATAAATTAGATTTTAATTGAAGGTTCAGATTGCTACAATGTGTGTGTGTGTGTGCGCGCACCCTTATCTCAAATATATGAAAATTTTCAGTTGCTAAGTAGTAGTTTCAAATGATCTTTTGCAGGGAGATGGATTTTAATCTGGATAGTGAGTTTCACAAAATTACAGCATTTAAGGTGGACATACCAGACCTTGATTTTTCATGTCTGACCAAAAATCCTGCAAAGTTGAAGGATAAAAATGAGAATCTTCCAGTGTGAAAAAAGAAAACAAGATGGTTTTAGTTTCAACTTTGATTTTGATGAGTAAGACGGGAAAAATGTTTAAGCATCATTTACTGCACAGATATGTTGTTCTAGTTTGAGCAACATGTATTTGAATGATTTTAAGATATGAAGCTTATAAGCATTGTGTCTTTTTGGCATGTGTCAGATTGCTTTGATCTTGATACAAGCTCAATCAACAGAGATGAAACTTCCAAAAGCAACCTGAATAAAAAAGAAGCTACTTCAGATATAAGTGATTGTGAAGGTGCCAAAAAGCCTAAACCGAATGATGATGGAAGTGTTCCTGCATCTAATGCTAGCAAGGTGATGAAACCTGTAGCATCAGAGGGGGTCAAAACTTGAAAGATCATGACTTTGGTTTGTAACCCAGGGGATCTAGATTCCAGAGAGGATGGTTTTGTTTTAAAAGCTTCATCCCCTGACAACCTGGACTTGTCAATTGGGGGCCAAGCTTGTTCAGACATAAGTAAAACTTCAAGTATGGAAGAAATGGATCAAGAAAGAGAATTACCTGTGAGGACAAACTCCTCAGCATTTAAACCTCAGAGGATTATCAACAATTCACCTTGAGGCCAGAATGATGTAAAGAATGACACTATCCCAGAAAAGCATACTTAGGATTGTTCACCACACCCAAAAGTAATTACTGGTTCAGGTGGTAAGCAAAATATTGGTGACAAGGAAGCAACCCATGCAGATTCTGACAGTGAAAACTTGCTATTAGAGAGTTCATCCCCACTTTACATCTCTAAAATAGAGAGTGATGATGGAAAAACAGTTGAGTTTGGTGGCAGAACCCAAGCAGAAGCTACAACTAACCTTCACCAGGCTAAGAGTGATATAAGTTCCGTACATAATACCAAATCAGGTATGGTGAAGACGCTTTCACATGAAAATGGCATCACAGAAAATCCCAAGTTAATGTTGGAGTGTCACTTGGCTCCAGTAAGCAGGTCAAATTATTTATTATCCTTTCAACTGGACACCATTATCAGTTATTAGATTAATTCTGTAATAAGATGAGTTGCTGAAGGTAAGTTGCCTTCAGCCTCTATCTTGCAAGGAAGGAATCAAACATATAATTTATTTGGTTAGAGGTGCATCAGGTATGTTGCATGTGAACTTTACCTAGTTTTTCACTTTTCTCGCTCACTTGGTGCACTGAACCTGTACTTGATTAAGTTATGCTGACAAAAAATAAAATCCAGAGTATGCAGTCAAAGTTTTTCAGTAGTCCAGAGGACTAGAACCCTATAAAGCATCAGTCATTCAAAGCTGAGACGAAGGGTGTCTCAATTGGCTGCAAAAAAATTGTTGACATGCACCTGATATCGACAAACATAGCATGGTGTGTCATGCTTTCCATAATTTATTTTTATTTGCCTTTTAGTGGGTAGACTGTTTCATATAACCTTGAACAGGGAGAGATTCAGATCTAATGACATAAAATTTGGAAGAAAATTGATAAATAGTTCAATTTCAGCTGCTAACAAACCAATGAGAGATGAACCAGTAATGCTCAGTGGCAAAGATGATGTTGAAGATTTTAGTAGTCCACTTGAAATTAGAGATTTTGTGAATGGCTTAAGAGAAACTTCAGCCAGAAAACTTTTATTTATGTTAAAAGATATAGTTAACAAATAAAACTCTAAAACCTAGTTTAATAAGGAATAGAAATAAATAATTACTAAATAATCTAAAATAGATAATTATCTATTTTATTTACATAATTTTACACTCCCCCTCAAGTTAGAGCATATATGTCATATGTACTAAGTTTGTTACAAATATAATCAACCCTTGGGCTTGGAGAGATTTGATAAAGATGTCTATCAGTTGATCATTAGAACTGGTGAAGGAAGTCATAATGTCTTCTAACAGAACCTTTTTTCAAAGAAAATGACAATCAATCTCTATATGTTTGGTTCTTTCATGAAAAATCGGATTAGATGCAATGTGGTTGCTTGATTATCACAAATGAGTTTCATAGGTCCTATCTCACAAAATTGTAGCTCTTGGACTAGTTGCTTCAGCCATATCAATTCATAAGTAGTTAGAACCATGGCACGATATTCAACTTTTGCACTCAACTTTGCAATTACAGCTTGCTTTTTACTTCTCCATGAGATCATATTTCCTCCCAAAAAGACACAATATCTAGAGGTGGAACGCATATCAATTGGTACCAGATCGTCCTAAAAACATTCCCATTGCTCTTGTAAAGGTGAGTCACCTAGTATTTCAATAGGAGCTTCTTCAGTGTCTACCATATGAGGACATTGATGGTAAGTGAGAAGTGGAGGCTGTTGATCTTGGAGTTAAGAAATTGGTGACTCTACAGAGGCAAATTGAGGGGTGGGTAGAACTTCAGAGACTATGGAGGACTCAATGGATGTGGCGAAATATGAAGATGTTTAAAAGAAGGTAAAATTTGCTTAGACATAGTAACAATTCAATGTTTGAAAGTAGCATTGTATCCTTTTTTAAGATGAGAATACCCTAGAAAGACACATTTGATAGCTTCAGCAAACATTTTGTCGAGACATGAAGAAAGATCATAAACAAAACCAATACAACCGAAGACACAAATGAGAATAGGATAAAGGGTTTCATTAGGGTACAAGATATCATGAGGCACTTGATCATTTAAAACAGAAGATGATATGCGATTAATGAGATAAAAGCAGTGAGAACGACATTGCCCCAAAATCGAATAGGAACATTATAATGTAGTAGGATGGTGCGTGTTGTCTCAATTAAATGATGATTTTTACATTCAACAATTCTATTTTGTTCAGGGAAATAAGGATAAGTAGATTGATGTAAGATACCATGAGAGGATAGATAAGAAGAAAATTTAGTGGAGAAATATTTTGTAGCATTATCACTACACAATATTTGGATAGACTTGTTAAATTAATTTTGAATATCAAAACAAAAGGATGCAAAAATAGAAAATAATTTTGAATGATCTTTAATTAAATAGAACCAAGTGCTTCTTGAATAAACATTAATAAAGTTAACAAAATAACAAAAACCTAAGGATGAAGTGACTCGACTTGGACCCTAAACATTAGACTGAAAAATGGAAAATGAAGACTTAGTCCTATTATTGATTCTTTTCAAAAAAGATGCACAGACATGATTACTAAGTTGACATGACTCACATTTTAAAAATTGTAAATTAGAAAAATAAGGATGAATTTTTTGAAACTTAGAAAGACTTGGATAACCAAGGTGCTGGTGAAGCAGTTCAAGAGATTCGGATGTACAATTTGCTATTGAAGTTGTCAGATGAAGATAATATAATCCATGAGACTCACTTCTTGTGCCAATCGTCTGTCTCATACCTTGATCTTATACAAGAAAAGAATTAGCAATAAAGGTAATTGAATAATTTAAAGAACGAGTAAGTTGACTAATGGAAATAAGATTAAAAGGAGAATTAGGGACAAAGAGAATAGATTTAAGAGGAATTGATGAGTTAGTTTAGCTTGACCCATGCCTTTAGCAATGATTTTGGAGCTATTTGCTAAAGTAATTGTATGAGAAGAGATATGAAACATTATATAGGTGAAAAGAGATCAGTTACTATGTGATCGGATGCCCCAGAGTCTAGGATCCATGAATCATGTGTTTGTGATAGACAAGCTATAGGATTACTAGTGGAAGTAGTAGCTATCGATGATTGAGCTTGCAAAAGGGCCTTAGATTGAAGAAATTATTTGTACTTAGAGTCCAATGATACATCAGATTGAGAATTTTGATTGTTCGCCTCATTTTAAAATTGTGCAACATTTGTTGATTGATTCTCTTTCTTAGGAAATTCATGGAGAAAGTAACAACGATCCTGTGTGTGCCTATGCTACTTGCAGTAGTTACAATAAAGATGATTACCACCATGGCCTGTAGCACTACGACCACTTCTATTACCACAGTCTCTCTTTTGGCTATAAGAACTAGTCTATGAGATCAAAGGTTGAAGTATCTATAGAATTGTGAGTAATCGGGGGTGTACAGAGTAACTTTGAAATCAAACTCCTAATAGTAGGAACTTTTGAACTTGTAAGGATTTGATTACGCACAAAGTCATTGTACGGATGAATTCCAAGGAAGACAAAAACCATGCATATTTGATCCAATTTGGTTTTTAATTCTTTGGTATTAGTCACGATAATTAATTGTTTAATATCGAAGATGACTGCTTGAGACTTGGTCTAATACGCAGACATGTTATGGTCAGATTGCTTGAGATTCACTAAGTTGGTGGTTGCATTGTATATCCTTTAAATGTCGTTTGTGTAGAGTTGTTTAACTTGTTCCCAAAAATGATAACATGTCTTGTTGCGATGAAAATAGACAATCAATTTTGTAAAAACAGATTGCCATAATAACACACACAATTGTGCATCAGTTTTCTTCCAATTTTCTTTCTCAAATTCGGATATATTTTCCCTAGTTGTGGTAAGGTGATCATTAATTCCATTGACCATGAATCATAGTTCAACAGAGTCAGCCCATGATGGGTAATTATTGCCATTCAATTTTTTACTACATATAGTTGGTGTGCCGGAAAAAGAAAAAGAAAAGTTATTGGTAGGTTTGGGGTTTTGTTGGTTATTTGAGGTATTATCTTTGTTTGATTTTGTGGCTTTTTTTTTTCTCTAGAAATAGGTTTTGTGAGGTGAGTAAAGGTGGGAAAGTAGGTTCTAGCTGGTTTTCTACTTCTAGTTCAGGTTGAATATTTTGGCTTTAAGTTAGTGTTTGGATGGAATCAATTTGATGGAGGGAAGAATGAATGATTCTAGATAATTTTAGGACTGATTTATGGTGGCTAAGATTCAAAGAATCGGGTAATTATTTGGAATTCAAAAGGAAGAGTAGAAAGGAACAAGAGCAGAATAGAAAGAGGAGAGGCTCTTAATGTGAGGGCTTTGATACTAACTTGAAATTAGAGATTTTGTGAATGATTTAAGAGAAACCTCAGTTAGAAAACTTCTATTTATACTAAAAGATATAGTTAACAAATAAAACTTTAATACCTAATCTAATAAGGAATAGATTACCTAGTCCAATAAGGAATAGATATAAATAATTACTAAATAATCTAAAACAAATAATTACATATTTTATTTACAATTCTACAAGTCACATATAAAGTATTTGTTCCTGGAATTCAGTCTTCTAGGACAATTTACTCACCTGCATAATTCCAATTTATGTTCCTGAAATTCAGTCTTCTGGAATTCAGGTCAAATTTGTTTGTCTTGGGACATCATTATTAAAGTCTCACTTAGCTCCTGTAGTAGGACCTCAAACTAATTTTGTTGCCTTCTTTGCTTGAATGTTTAGTTTACAATGGACTTATAGGATATTTGTCAAGGACAGGAAAACTCTAATGTCGGGACGTGCGGTGCTTAGACTCTTTGAGCGACACTACTCAACTAGTACCTGAGAATAAGCCAGCCAACCGGTTAATACACCACGCAAGCTTTTAAAATTGATGAGCCAAACATAAGCATTCCACAAATGGGGCAATCATAAAGCAAGTAAGCACAACATTTAAGTAACCAAGGCACATAGATAGGCAACCAAAATGCACTTATGCAATGCAGGCAAATCGAATATAAGCAGCCAAAAGCTGGCAAAATCAAGAAACCTCTCACAGAAGAGGGGCTACTTCTATTATTAATGTAAAACCTCTTTACAAGCATTGGAGTGTGTAGGGGAGGTACCAAGCTACACACTCCGACCCCTAGACTAAGTGCCAACAAGCTTGAAGGAACCCTCGACAGGGCCTGAACGTCTCCTGACTGAGCACCCAAGAGGTTGCTGACACTTCCCCCCTAAAGAGCTTTATATGCGAAAGGCCACTCGGAAGGAGTAGACATAGATTTTGTGAGTTGACATAAGCCCTTTTTCTGACCTTTCGGGTGGAATTTTACAATAAAATACATACCATTGGAAAGATAAAAATCCAAGGATCGTAGCCATGTGCATAGCTACTCGCACTGGATAAGTTACCTTGGTCAAAAATACATACAAAATGCCAAAACGATAGAAAAATGAAAAATTGATACACAAGCTGGATTGCTCCCAAATTTGCGCCACAGGACCTCCATATAATGCTTGATTTTTTCACCAAATCTCGTGGCAAACCGAGCTAAATTGCTTAACGAAACTTGCTCACAAGCCTAACTTGTGACATTCTCCCCCACTTGTAATGTCAATGGCCTCATTGACGATCCAATCTGGCACAGCTTCCACCAAAGTCTTCAGTCT
>JANHAO010029439.1:0-10376 GCA_026873985.1 Saraca asoca
TTTATTTCTTTATTAATTTCTTTTTTGATTTTCTTCTTTATTTCTTTTCTGTTCTTTATTACTTTCTTTTTCTCTCAATTGATTTAGATAGTTGAATTATAAAGATTCTAGTAATTGAAATAGCTTCCCTGTGGGATCAACCCGTATTTGCCGATACTAGCTACAGCTACGCCATGTACTTGCGAATATTTAAATAATACATCAGAGCTCAGGGAACTTTGGCAAATCTTTGACATTTGTTGCTTCTCCTGATGAGGTCAATTACTTCCTGTTTCATGGTTGGCCAAAAGAAACCTTGCTGGAGGGCCTTTTGAGCTAGTGACAGTCCCGGCAAGGTTCCCGTAGTGTCTGGCATGAATTTCTTTTAGGACGAGGTCGCAGAGGGGGCCATCAATGCACCTGAGAAGTGGAGCCGAGACGCCCCTCTTGTAAAGCACATCATTGATGATGCAATATCTAATAGCTTGAAATCGCATGCGGTGTGCCTCTAATTTGTCTTCCAAGAGTTCACCATCCCGTAGGTACCTCCAGATAGGGTTCATCCATGAGTCATGTGTCGTAGCAGTCGTCATCACGACTTCTTTCTGCTTAATGCTGGGAGATAGAAGAACTTCTACGAGTATCGCACCTGAGAATTTTATGTCCCTTGCTGCAACAAAGTAAGCTAACGCATTTGCATGCACATTTGAAGCTCAGGGGACTTGGTTGATTTCGTACCTCTAAAATGCATGGAGCAGCTCCTGAGCCTTTTGTAGATAAGCGGCCATTTTCGATCCTTTTGCATGATATTCCCCCTTTATAAGATAAACGACTAATTGGGAGTCACTAAAGACCTTTAAATTTTCAGCTTGCACCCCTTTTGTGAGACAGAGCCCTACAAGAAGTGCCTTATACTTTGCTTTACTAGTGGTTGCTCAAAATTCGAGCCTCTGGGCACAAAGAATTTTGTGTCCTTCCAGGCTGATTAATAGAATTCCTATCCCTGCCTTCTTCTCACATGAAGTTCCATCGGCATAAAGTTCCCACCATGATTTTTCCAAGGTTTCTACCTCTTCCCCTATGGGTTTGGTAAATTTCGCTATGAAGTCAGCTAGGGCTTGTCCCTTAATTACCAACCTTGATCTATAGTGGATGTTGAATTGGGCAAGCTCGATTGCCCACTTAACCAAATGACCTAATGTGTCTGCCTTCTTGAGGGTCTGTCTTAAAGAGTACCGGGTTGGCACTTCAATGGTATGGGCTTGGAAGTAAGGCTGCAGTTTCCTAGATATGATGATGAGATAGTAGACAAGCTTTTCCACATGAGTTTAGTTTTCTTCAGCATTCAGCAACCTTTTACTCACATAGTAGATTGGGAGCTGTGCACTGTTCTCTTCATGGATAAGGGCCACACTAATGGCTTGCTAAGATACTCCCAGATAAAGAATCAGTTTCTCGCCCTCCTATGGTTTGGATAACAGAGGGCCTCGCCCCATGTATTCTTTCAAATGTGTAAAGGTGGCTTCACATTCCTCAGTCCATTCGAAATGCTTGGCTCTTCTCAGGATGTCAAAGAATGGTAAGCATATGTCCGTCGCCTTTAAGAAAAACCTACTAAGGGTTTCAACTTGGCCAATTAAGCTCTAAACATCTTTAATCCCACTTGGTGATCTCATATTGATAAGTGCTTTGATTTTCTTAGGGTTCGCTTCTATTCCTCTGTCGTTGACCATGAATCTGAGGAATTTCCTAGAAGCTACCCTAAAAGTACATTTGAGTAGGTTCAACTTCATCTGGAACATTCTCAAGATCTAGAACATTTCATCCAGATCTCTTATGTGATCTAGGACCTGTTTGGACTTCACAAGCATGTCATCTACATAGACCTCCATGGTCTTCCTGATTTGATCTTTGAACATCACATTCACAAGTCATTGATAGGTTGCTCCTGTATTTTTTTAGCCCAAAAGGCATCACCTTGTAGCAGTACAGCCCTCGGTCCATGATGAACAAGGTATGCTCCTCATCCTATGGATTCATGGGTATTTGATTATACCCAAAGTATGCATCCATGAAACTGAGGAGTTGATGTCTAGTCATTGCATTGACAAGTTGGTCAATCCTTGGTAGAGGGAAGCTATCCTTCAGATAGGCTCTATTGAGGTCTGTGAAGTCAATGCATGTCCTCCATTTTCCATTCTTCTTTTTGACCAAGACAAGGTTAGCTACCCAAATTGGGTACTGAGCCTCCTAGATAAATTTGTTCACCAGTAGCCTGTCTACCTTTTCCTTTAGGGCGTGAGAATGCTCTGCCGTTAAAGGTCTTCTTTTCTGTCTGACCGACTGGTGGTAAGGGTTGATATTCAACTTGTGTGACATCACTTTAGGGTCAATTCCTACCATGTCCTTATGGCTCCAAGCAAAGACATCTAGGTTCACTTGGAGGAAATCAACCAGCTAGGTCTTTACTTCTGAGGGCAAGCTTTTCCCGAGCTTGAGGCACTTCTCACCATCTGCCTTGCTCACTTTGACTTCTTCGAGCTCTTCTATTGGGCCAGTCTCCTTTTTCACTTCCAGGTCTCGTAGGTTGAGATCATGATCAACTTTGGATGACCTTGGGGCTCGGGGTTCTTTATTAGAAACCATATTAACCCTTTTGCCTTTCTCCCTGAGCTTGACAGCATCCTCATAACATTGTCGAGCTGTGTACTGCTCGCCTCGCATATACCCGATCTCATTTAAGGTTGGGAACCAGACTATTAGTGTCCTGGTGAACATGACTAGATCTAAGTCATTCATCGTTGATCACCCCAGAACTATGTTGTAGGTCGAGGGACAGTCCACAACCAAGAAGTTGGCCAGAATAATGGATTGGCGATCCTTGTCTCCTAAAGTGATGTGAAGTCTAACCCATCTGACAGGGAATATCATGTCACCAGTGAAGCTGAAAAGAGGTTCGGGTGAGGACTTGAGATCGTTTCGGGTCAAGTCCATCAGTTTGAAGCATTTCTTGTACATAGCATTGATCGAACTATCGGTATCCAACATGATTCTCCGTACCTCAACATTGCCAACCGTGGCTCTAATGACAATAGCGTCATTATGAGGGGACTGGATTTCTCGTGCATCATCATCTACGAAGGTAATGTGCTAAAAAATTATCCTAGCTTTCTTAGCAAGTCTGTTAAGCTCACAACCCGCAAACAAGACATAGCTTGCATTCCGCATGTACCGTTCCCATGAACTTTGTGAAGCCCCCACGATATGCGGTCCTTCATGGATCATATAGATGGTTCTGACCACTGCCGTCTACTCTCATTCAGTGCTCTGGGATGGCTGTGTTGTCTGTCATGGAGGTTGCTGTCCCACAGGTCATACCACGTAGTCATTCAAACGACCTCTCTTGATGAGGTCCTTGATCGCATCTTTAAGCGACTTACATTCTGAGCTGGTGTGCCTAATGTCATTGTGGTAGGCATAAAATTTATTAGGCTCCCTATGCTTCGATGGGGTTAGCAGGGGCCTAGGTCACCCAAAATTCTCCCTATGCTTCTTTGTCATGTATATTCTCTCCAGGGTATCAGATAGGATACTATAATTGTTATAGCGACCTTAGGGTTCGGGTGCCTTAATCCTAGCTTTCTTCATGGGCTGGAAACCCACATCCTCAATCTGGCCAATCCTATTTTTTCCACGATCATTTCTTTTCCCATTCCAACTAGAAACTGAGTGATCGGCTTCACCTTTTTCTCCAGCATTTTTTAGACCAAAAGTTTCATCCCATCGAATTTCTTTAGCAGCCCACTCGTAGAACCCCCTTAAGCTTTTCACTGGGGACTTGTATATACTTTTGTATAGTTTTCCATCCCTACAAAGCCTTGTAGAGATCGCCATTAGGATACTATTGTCAGAAGGACTCTCTATGTTGTTAACCTCACATTGAAATCTTAAGATGTAGTCCTTTAATGACGCATCCTTCCTTTGGAAAATGGTCGCCAAGTGGCAGGACAGTTCGAGCTACTTCTTAAGGGTTCCATATTGATCGAGGAATTTGTCCTGGCATTCCTCCCAACTATTGATGCTGCGGGTTGGAAGACTTTTGAACCATGCCCGTGGCATATTCCCAAGGGTAGCTGGAAAGACCTGACATTTGACCAGGGGATTGTTGGTCTGGAGGTTCATCTAGATGTTGAAGGCATCTAGATGATCATACGGGTCACTTTTCCCATCATATGGTGGGATGGTTGGGACCTTGAGATGATGGGGGAGAGATTCCATCTCAATTTCCTTGGAAAGCTAGGTCCTCCCTCCATAATGACCTGATCGATCCTACGTTAAGGGATATTTTTCCAACCTTTGCACCCTTTGCATTAATTCCTCAATCATCTGATCTTGAGCTTCGAATCGCTGGTTCTTGTCACTATTCTATCCCATTTTTGAGCCTTTAGTGTAGCACAAACTCTCAGCTCATTAGTTTCTAGCATTCCCACGAGCTCGTCGTCCCTCCATTTCAGGTCGCAAACTAAAGGAGTGACCCAAATCAGCCCCTCAGGCTCCTTCCCTATCAGCTTCTGCCTTCGTATCGGTGTCTCCACTTGTGGCTATTGAACCACTTCTGTGACTGTAGTGGCTCAGTCTTGCTTTTGTGCCTTTTGTGTATACACTTGGGGCAATGCCTTGATTACATTAGCAAGCCTCCTTACTATACTCTTAAGTGCTTCTTGATGCTAGCGTAGAGCCTACACACCATCAACCTCCAGGAGGATGGAGGAAATACTCACCAGGACTAGGTTTTCATCCTCAGGCATGTTTCACCATTATTCTTTGTGGCCACCTAGTTGATTGGCGGCAACACTCATGCTCCTAGTTACTCTTCCTCTTGCCATTGCAATTAATCAACACATAAATGAGAAAGTAATCTGGTCCCATCAGGCATGCCAAAATATTAACGATCGATTTTGGCAATCGATTAACTAGGGGTTCTAAGAACCAAACTACTACTAAAGAAGTGAAAAATGTGGTAAAATAGAGAAAGATTCAGTGAAAGGGAAGAGAGAACAGGGAGAATTTTTGTCGTGGTTTGGTTAAAGTCTAGATGACCCCTATGTCCATGGCAATTATATTAGCTTTTGGCAGTTACCTTTTTTTTTAAGTTTGATGAGAATACATATATCAATGGCTATTTCCATAGAGTTTCTACATATATCTTTTTTTTCTATCTCCTTATGCTATGACTCCCCCTCTCTATTTATAGAGGCTGGAAGGGTTAAAAGCCGTAATTTATCATTTGTAAAACTATGATTACATCTGCGTTGAGCATTAAATGCTAGACATCAAATAATAAATGCAAGGCAAATCATTATCGGACTTTGGAGGCTGAGTTGTGGGTTAGTAGAGTGCTCAGACTGCATCTGTTAGATGTAGGCTGCTTCTTATGATGCCGAGGGGGGCTTACTGCTACTTCGGTCAGTGCAGGGTTGTGAGCTCATGTTGCACGATTTGTAGATCAGTTTTAGTGACCTTATTCTGAGTTCAACCTTGCCTCTTCGCATCGGTCCTGATTCTTTGGGCCTTTCCTGATCCATTTTGCTCTATCCAAAAAATGCCCATAACAAAGTCCATCAACATACAACACATCATTTATACAATAGTTAGAGGACTTACCTATCTTACCTATTCCTTTGACTTTTCCTTTAGAATTGTCACCAAAGGTTACCTTACCTCCATTTATAGGTGTGAGAGAAATGAACTTCTTCTTATTTCCAATCATATGCCTTGAACATCCACTGTCTAGAAACCATAGATCTCTGCTCTATCTCTCACATTCCTACAACATTCAAATCATACTAGCATTGGTGGTACCCACTGAGTTTTGGGTCCAGTTTTGTTAGTAGGAATAGTAGAAATTTTTCTACCAATAACAAACTTTGGTAACCACACAAGTCTTTCATTTTCCAATTATTTCTTCAGATAAACTAGACAATCTAGCTTGATGTGGCCAAGTTTCTTGCATTCGAAGCAAGTAGGAACCGTGCTAACCGAGTTCCCTTGCTTAGCTTTATTGCTATTATTATTCTTCTTCTATGGAGCTGGTTTTCTTCTATCTTTAATCCTTTTCTCTCTTATGATCCTTTGCAATCTTTTGCCTAAAAATGCTACACCTTCTTTATCAAATTTGTCAAGCGCATCTAGATCACTTTCAAAGTCTTCTTCATCTAATTTTGACACTTTTGCAGCTTTAAGTGCTAGACTTTTTTTCTTTTTATCCCCGTTCTTCTTGTATCTTCTTAATTCTAGTTCATGCTCTTCAAGTTTTCCAAAGAGTTCTTGAATTGTAAGGATTCCCATCTTTAAAGATTCATTTATTACTGTGACCTTGGGCTGTCATTCTTCTATCAAGGATCTAAATCTTGTGAACAAGATCAATGTTTTTAAATATTCTACGAAGCAAAATTAAATGGCTAGTGATCACTATAAATCTTTGGATCAAATCCTTAATTGTTATATGCAAAAAGTGGCCTCAAGAGCTCGTAGCCCTGGGCATGCCAAAGGCACTCAGCAAGCTTCGCATCGCCTATCAGAAAGCGGCACAGCGAAGTAGTCCCAGCACCATCCTGCGAAGTAAGCCTCGAAGCAAGCCTCGCCTCGTGAGGTAGCGAAGTAGCAAGAAGATCACAAGACTAGCTTGCCAAGTAGCCGATCACCCTGCTCGTGCCTGCTACCTCGCTACAGTAGCACCAAGCTCACTACAGCGGATCCCATGATGCCCCCGAGCCAGGAATTCCCGCTTGGGACGCCCAGCACATCGCTTGGCACAATAGTGCCAAGTAACGGACGTAGACTGACACAAGTCTATAGCAGACCAAGGGGGCCCACCCCATAGCCTACATTTTGTACTAGCCGAATTGTAGCCTTTTACTGTCTTTTCCATTTATATCTTAATGTAACACAATTGTAGCTTGTAATTAATGCATGTAACTCTTCCTTCCTCAATAAATAGGATTGCATTGTTAGAAGAGGGGGGAGGCCAAACTTTGTAAGTAGAAACTCTGCTAAAATCATTTCTCAGCATATTAACAAAATCTCCGCCGTGGACGTAGGGTCCAATACCGTCCGAATTTAGTCGAACCACGTTAAACTCACTATCTCTATATCCCTTCTTCCTCTTTGTCTATTTTCTTCTACACTTCGGAAGTAGTATTGGATCCCTGAACTCCCCGTTGGCTGAATTTTGGATCTTCCACATGAACCAAATTTCATTGTCAACATTTTGGCACCGTTTGTGGGGACCATCTGCTCTCTAAAGTTCGCATCGCAGCCCAACAATGGCTAGAGGAAGAACCACTCAGAGCTTAACCACTCTAGCCCTCCAACCGATATACACTCCCGTTGTGAGGGCTCACCAATAGTCTACTGCTACTCCTGAAACTCAAGAGGCACAAACGTCTAACCAATCTCATCCGATGCTCGAAAGCACGATAAGAGAGCTGGCAAAAATCATCAAAGCGTTGGTGTAGGCCCAAGCTTAGAGCACGCAGAGACAATAAGAACTCATGGTACAGCTCCAACAGCTTCACAAAGAGGCGCAAAAGGAAACTCATGAAGATTATGATAGCCAGCAATTGGGGGGCTCTCAACAAGCAGGAAGCTCTACCCCTCAGTCTAAGACATGTAACCAGACAATAGAGGAGGTCCTCCACAGGCTCAAATGGCTAGAAGAGTATTCGCAGCCTCAGAACCGTCAACCTCGCCATGAGGAAAACTCCCCATTTTCTATGGAGATCAAAACGCAACCTCTCCCATAGAAACTCAAAGTGCCTGCTATCCCACTGTACGACCTGAACAACGACCCGAGTGACCACCTGGACACGTTTAACACCCAAATGGACCTCCAAACAATCGACCCCCTCTTGAAGTTTCGTGTCTCTCCCACCACATTAGGGGGAATACCTCAGGCATGGTTCAGACGCCTCTCAGCTTGTAGCATCGGTAGCTGGGAAGAATGCCAAAGGAAATTTGTTAACCAATACCAAGCGTTGAAGAAGCAACTCGCACCTCCTTGCCATCGTGCAATGATTTTCCAGTGCAAGGACGAGCCGCTCAAGGACATTGTAACTGGATTCAGGAACGAGGCCAACTCTAGGGAGAATCCCTCAGAGGAAAGCATTCTAACGACTATCTCAGCGGGACTTCGTAAAGATAGCAAATTATAAAAAAGCCTCAACAAGTCCCCAGCTCGAGACCTTGTCGAATTCTATGATCAGGCAACTAAACAAATAAGGTGGGAAGAAACCTTCAGAATGGAGGAATCCAAGCATAAAGCGGGCCATAGTGTTCCCACTACAAGTAAAAAGAGGGGTAGCGAGAGTTCTAACAACTCCACTCCTCATCTCGCAAAGAAGGTGAAGCCTCAGTGACCTGAAGGCCGCTTTGAGAGCTGTAGCATCCTATCAGACACACAGGACCAAATTTTTACTATAAAAAGGCATAATGAGGACTTCAAAATGCCCAGGCCATTGAGGGCACCCATCAAGTCCAGAGATCAAAGAAGATTTTGTGCTTATCATAATGAGGCTAGACACACCACCTCAGATTGCCAGGCGCTGAAAGACGCCATAAAAGACCTCATCAGAAGAGGCTGACTACAGGATTATGTGGTGAGATCGCCTGGACAGCGTGTTCAACAGGCTCAGTGAGTTGCCACCCAAGAGCCTGAGCCTTCCATTAGAACCATATTCTGATCTTGTAGCATTCATTTGTCACCAACGGTGACTAATTGTATCACCCGTTGTACACTAAATTAATGTAAGTCACCGATTGGCCTAGCATTATCTAGATAAAGAGTTTTCACTCCGTCATTGCTATCTCGCTATAGTGAATGGTTTTCACCTCGCTATAGCATTACTGTGCAATCTTGCTACAATGAATGGTTTTCACCTCACTACAGCATTACTGTGCAATCTTGCTATAACAAATAATTTTCACCTTGCTACGACAAAACCAAAACAAATCAAAAACAAAATAAAACAAAATCGAGGGTGAGATGGCCTTGAGCCTACCTCGCAATGCCCAAAGGTGAGACAGCCTTGAGCCTACCTCGTGGCTTCGAAAAACAAAATCAAGGGTGAGACAGCCTTCAGCCTACCTCGCAACGCTCGGGGGTGAGATGACCTTCAGCCTACCTCGTGGCTTTGAAAACAAAACCAAGGGTAAGACAGCCTTGAGCCTACCTCGCAACGCCCGAGGGTGAGATGGCCTTGAGCCTACCTCGCAATGCCCGAGGGTGAGATGTCCTTGAGCCTACCTCATGGCTTCGAAAACAAAACTGAGGGTGAGACGGCCCTGAGCCTACCTCATGGCTACAAAAACTCAAACGAAACAAAAACTCAATGAATGGTTTTCACCTCGCCACAACAAAACAAAACTTTGGCAAATGAAACAAAATCCTAGTCACCAGCCCACTACGACACAAAGAAACTGAAACAAGATCATTGTAACTTTCACACCAGTTTCCCGTAGCTCTCATGTGAACGAATTTCCCACAACTCTCATGTGGATGAATTTCTCATGTCTCGAATGAGATTTCTCAGGCATAGCTTGCATGCGACCCCTCTCACTCACTCACAATGGATTGAGTAGTTAGAAAAATAAAGCACAGTCGATTGGCAAAAAGGAGCATTTCATTAATCATCAGAAGTTTACACACAGCAATGTGTTAAGTATCCCATTACAGTATTTGAAAGAAGAAAGCATGGCCTAAAGCAAAATGGAAAGACATCTGACATGACACTTCGGTCAAGGGAGGACATTGACTGAAGATATGAGTCAAGCCTCGAAAACTTGCAACTCTCTGTCCACAAAGCAAACCGAGAGTTGGGTGGCTTATGTTATATGCAAAAAGTAGCCCCAAGAGCTCATAGCCCCAGGCATGCCAAAGGCACTCAGCAAGCTTCACTTCACCCATCAGAAAGTGGCACAGTGAAGTAGTCCCAGCACCATCCCGTAAAGTGACCCTCAAAGCAGGCCTCGCCTCGCGAGGTAGCGAAGCAACGACGTAGCAAGAAGATCACAAGACTAGCTCGCCAAGCAATCGATCACCCTACTCATGCCCACTACCTCGCTACAACAGCACCAAGCTTGCTACAGCGGATCCCATGATGCCCCGAGCCAGGAATTCCCACTCAAGATGCCCAGTACCTCACTTGGCACAGCAACGCCAAGCAACGAACGCAGACAGACACAAGTCTATAGCTAACCAAGGGAGCCCACCCCGTAACCTACATTTTGCAATAGCCGAATTGTAGCCTTTTACTATCTTTTCCATTTATATCTTGATGTAACACAATTGTAGCTTGTAATTAATGCATGTAACTCTTCCTTCCTCTATAAATAGGATT
>JANHAO010029440.1:0-10368 GCA_026873985.1 Saraca asoca
CAAATTCTAATTTATTCTTGCTTTTCATAAAACACCTATATAAAGCATTGAAAACCTTCAATCAAATTCATATGCAAATCAAACCCTTAATCTTTCGTGAACAAGTTTTTCATCCAGTAAACTAACAACTTGATTTTTTTTTTAAAGCTTCAGAAGGTCAATTAAAACATAACATACATATTGAAAAATTTGTAAATAAACTCATCACTAACATATAAATATGGGAACAAAAATAAAAGCATCTATATATAAAAAAAATTATCAAAACCACATTGCAAAATAAAGTAGGATATTCATGGACGTTAGAATTAATTCAATATTTCCTTGAATCTAAACTAGTCTAGAGACACTTCATGTGCTCACTTAAATTTATAAATGTGATTCACAAAGAAACCCTAAATTAGTTTCTAATTTTCTTAAAATTTCAAGAATAAATTCCAAATTATTGTAGGAGTATTCTACATTTAAAGTTGCCCATAAGTTAACACTCTTTATCTTAGAAATTTCACATGATTGTAACTCAAAATCACTATAGGATTTAAGGCTTACCAAGTGGCTTTCCAAGTGTCTTCAGTTAGGCAAAAAAAGAAAAGGATGGAATGGTCTTGCTATCTTCAGCCACCAACTCAATTGGCCAAATTCCAACTAGTCAAGCAATAGTTGGGTGCTATTTGGCCAATCAACCTATAAAACTCCAGCTAGAGAAAAGACTCAGATAGACCCTAGGGAGTTGAAGATTCAAAGTTAGCACATTGGCAACTGGTGAGTAAAAGTGGCAATAATGGCAATTCAACAGATTAGACGGAAAGAATGCAATAGTTAATGGTTAGGCCTTCTTCTCTCTTTTGGACTCCGTTTTGTAACAGAGAAAGTGTGGTAGGGGAAAACTTTTGTTTTTGTTTTGAAAGAATTCAAATAAGTAAATTAAAAGGAAAGAAAAATATTTTTTATGGTGCAAAAATATTTCTACAATATGATTGCCTCAAGTCCACATAAAATCAATGTAAGACACACTTAAATCATATGTTTCATTTACAATATTAAACATAGGTTTCTAATTTGTAAATTAGTAATACTAAGATATAATTTGTATTTCTATAGTACCTATCATAATAAGATACACTTGTATAGTATGAAGATAGAACGTGTATAAAAAGAATTTTTGTTAGTTATATTAAATAAGTATGAATATATTATAGAAAATTTCATCTAAAACTAAGCATTTAAGATTAGTAGAAATGTATAAGAAATATTAAGAAACTAAAAAGAAAATATGGCTAATATACTTAAATTTGTAACATGATATTCAAATGGGTGAATTATGCACATATGTCACCCAAGTTTATAATTAGTGCTAAACTACAAGATAATTGAATTTATACAACAAACATAAAAATAAGTGTGACATGCATGTATCTTCTGCATACTTGGCCTAGCTTGATAGGATTCAAGAAAAAAAAAAGGCAATTTTTGGAAAAGCATAGGTATTTTTAAAGCAATTCAATTTTTTAGAATTTCTATAAAATGTATTCCACCATTCTTAGGAGCTGCTATTTCTTTTTGGTAACCCTTATCCAACACAATGTATGTCCCTTATGGCCTAATAGGCCCATTTGTGTTTGATGTTTTTGCATTAACTATCCTTAGGCCAAATAGTGAAACCATCTCTCCCCTTATATCTCCATTAAATAATAATTACAAGAAATATATTCCAATCAATTCAAACAACTTTTCTTATTTGACTTTCATCAAAACTTTTCAAGGGGAAAAGATTTTTCAGTGACTAATGAAAAAAACATTATATTTTTATTATATTGATTGTGCAAACATTTATACTATGTGTTTTCATTAAAAACTACTTCTTTTCTACTCCCTTTAGTGATTCTTCTATGTGAAGGTCAAAAACTTGCTTTAGGTCCCTTTTTGCTTGCCTCACTTTTTGAAAATATAAAGCCAGTTCTAAGTCACCTAAAAAACAATAACTCCTTTTCTAATCTTGGAGATCCTTTTTGGCTTTTTCAACTTTGGTTTATTGCATATGTTGGGAACATTTTAATCTTCCTAAAGATTTCAGTAGGTTGACCAAAATTTTGACCTATGGTGCCAAGTTAACTCATTTTGTTCTTCATCTAAAACGTAAATCTAAAACTAGAAAAGATTTTTTTGACATCTTCTTCTCCTTATTTTACTCTTTCTCCAATGATCACTCACCCCATGTTTATCTCTTTTCTCTTCTCATTCTTATGGACTGGATTGGTTCATTTTGGATCCAGACCCTTCAAACATAGATAACATCAAATTTGGGCTAAATTTTTGTGCCTTTATCTTCTTCATACCAGCCTTTTAAAAGAACAATCCTCAATCATTGAAATACATTATCAACATCATTTCTTAGCAGCTTAGGTTCGTATAAAGATGCCTTTTGAAATCTAAGGTATTGAAAGAGAAAAAGATGCAAGAAAAATAATTGGTGAAGAAACCTAAAAGAAACATAAGGAAGCAAACAATATGTTTCTTGATGATAGTGATGTACCAATGCTTGTAAAAGGAAGTATCAAAGGAGGACATAGTCATCACCAACCCACAATCAAATGGCCAAAAGACCACCAAAGAAATCCAAGAAGATTGTAAAGCTTTTTGTGAAGAAAAATAACTCTGATAGAGCTCCGTCCTCAAAGGATAAGTTTGTTCTTGATTCTGTAACTCAACCTTCCAATGCATTCACTTTTTTATCATGCAAAGCCACATCAAGTAGCAAACATACTACTCAATCTTAGGTAAATGTCTGTAAATTTGACTTCACTTCTTTTTTTTATATTCCTATTAATGTGTTACTTCAATCTTATTTCCAAGAATTGCAACTCCTTAGTGAAAAAGTTGAAATACCAACAAACATAGATTCAATCAAAAAAACTAATAACCAAGTGATAATCTCACTTAACATAGATGCCATCAATACTGCCTTTAATCTAGTTGAATGGGCTTTGACTTTAATTTCTCCTACCTCTACTTAGATTGATCAATTGTTCACTCCTTCTACCCCATTCATAGAAATTACTTAACCAAACACTTGTCCTCTTTCACTTCACCTAACTAGCAAAGAGTTGATCGAAAAAAAAGTAACCTTGTTTGAGAATGATCAACAATTGGTCAATAAGGAGGATGATACTATAGTGGCTCTAGAATTTCTAATCTTAGCTAAAGAAAAAGAGATTTTGGCTTCCATTTCCACTAAAACAAAGTCAAATAACCTAATTTCAAAACCATCCCAAGAAAAGAGACCAAGATTAGGAATGTAATCTAAATTTTGGATAATATTCAAAGCAATGATTTGGACACAACCTTTTCATATCAAAAAAGGAATGAATCATTCAAAACTTCTTTAAAACTTTTACAAGATACCACTAAGAAATCACAATCGATTTAAAGTCTTCCATCTTGGATTTCCAATAAAACTTATCTTCCTTGTCTTATGTTGTTGACAAATGCACTACGACTAAAACAACCTATCAGACTCAAATTCAGACAAAAGAAGAACTAGTTAAGTTTTGAAAAAATATAATCGTGAAAAGACAACAACTACTCAAGTAATGCAATATGTCAATCCAAGTAGTTGAAGATAATTTGTAGAACTTTGCTTTAAATGCACGATTGCAAAATTACAAGAAAAGCTTCAGCAACTAAAATTAACTTGACCAAATCTAGAAGTAGCTATTTAGTTAGCAAATCAAGAAAGATTGCAATTCACTCAACAAGCCAAAAATTTCTTAAGAGAATACAAAGTAACCACAAGCCAACTGTTTGAAGCCAAAGTTCAGCTAAAAACTGCTAAAATGAACAAAATGGTGGCTCAAAAGAATAAGTTGAAGAAAACTTTTGTTTCCAATTTTAAGAAAGTCACTAATGCACTTTGAGTACTTTTTGAATAATTATACAATCATTTTCATATGTATTTCATGAATAATCATATTGTACTCTTTCAAATATTTTTCATTTATTGTTTCAACTCTCATTTCTTTCATATGTTTTATTTCATAGCTACTTCTGTCAATGTATGTGTCACTTCAAATGGCCCTTCTCAATATAGAGCCCATTTGCCAAATTTCAATGTTTGTATTAATAGAATTACCTTTCCATACTAATTGGTCAATACTAAAAATTTTCGTTTTCAAACATTTATTATAAGATTTTGCAAACTTTTCTTTATTTTGAATGAAATTGTCTAAGGCTTACTACCAAACTTCATCTAACTCTTCTAACTCACTAAGCATCAAGTCATGGTAATCAACCTCAGACAACTCATTTTGTCTTTGAACTCGTAATGACTAAATGGTTACATTAATAAGAACAACTGCATTATGATGAAAAACCAATTTATACATTGTTACTTATGTTAACTATTTTAGAGTATTTCATATTATCCACAAAACATTATCAAACATTTGCCTAAGCATAATATGGTGTCAATGTCTATACTTCTATTCCTCTCTTTTCAGTAAATTCTTTAATCTTTCGACTTGTGAAAACTATTCCATGGTTTGTAGTTATTATTCCTAGTAAATCGAAATGTTAAATAATGTGACGTTTAATGAACTCTATTATATCTTATTGCTTTACATCTTTAAATACAACAACTTTGACCTAATTCATAAAATAATCTATCACCATTACAATAAAATGATGACCTTGGCTTTAAGATGAATACATTTTTCCTATCAAATCCATTGCCCATCCTCTGAAAGGCCAAGGCTTTATTATATATTTCAACTTAATTACTGGTATTCTCTAGATTGGTCCATGTTTTTGACAGTCTTCACAGTCTTTAGTGTAGTCATATAATCTTTAACCATCTTGAGCTAATAAAATCCACATCAAAATAATACCCACTTCATTTTAACATCATCTTGCTCACATATGCCCTTATGTACTTTGGCCAAAGTAGAGATTGCTTCTTATTCTCCTAAGCATTTTAATAATTGGCCTTCAAATCTTTTTTTATATAAAAGTCCATTAACCAAAATAAACTATAAAGCCTTTATGCAAACATTTCGACTAATAGGAGTTGATGAATCCCTCAGATAATTGATTATAGGGGATCGCCAATTAATGGAAACAAGACTAGTATCATTGCACATTATTTCACTTGTTTTGACTATTTCTAGCCATGTGTGATGTTAAATTATTTTGGCAAAATTTTGTATTAGATGTAATTTTTGCCAATTCATGGGCACTCTCATTTTCTATTCATGGCACATGTTTAAGGGTCACATCATCAAATTTATATAGGAGTTTAATAGTGATTGTCAAATACTTTATCAGTCTTATATTCTTGTGAGATCTATTTTATGATTAACTATGAATCTCCATTAATCTTGATATTCCTTACTCACTAGTTCAATAAAATTTCCAAGCCAATTATTAGTGCTTCTTATTTGGCTTTATTATTAAAGAATTTTTTATTTAAGAAAATAGAAATGTGACTGATTTGTTTTTAGGTGTGATAATTAACACTCAAACACCTACATTATTTTTATAACATGAATTGTCAAAATATAAATTCCAAGGCTTTATAAACCAATAAAATTAGTCACTCTTTCATGATGTTCAACAACAAAGTCGGCAATAATAGGTCCCTTCATAACTTTTTATAAGCAATACTATACCAAAAACTCATCTAATCCCAAAGCCCATTTTCTAACTCATCCATGTTTAAGAGGTTTCGACAACATGAACTTTAAAATATTAGCTTTTGCAATAACATGAACATTAGTCAGCAAGAAGTAATAACATAATTTTGAACAAGAAAAATACAAAGAAACACATAATTTCTCTATTGTTGAATGCTTTTGTTCAACTTCATTTAAAACCCTAGAATGATAACAAATAGCCCTTTCAATACCTAAATGATTTCTTTATATCATCAGAAAGCTGAAACATATGATTTTAATAACTTGCCAGGAATTGGTGAAGACATGACTAGGGGTGCCATGAGATACTTCTTTATATCTTTAAATGCCTTTTGATGACACTCTTTCTAACAAAGCTCTTCATTTGTCTTTAACTTCAATAAAGGTGAAATATTCTTGTTCAACTAAAGAAATTATAAATGAACTGTAGAAGAAAATCCATCTTACCAATGATGCACTATAACTCTACCTTATTTGTCAAAGTAGCAGTCTTTATAATTGCCCTTGTTTTGTTATTGTTGACTTCAATTCTTTTTCAATGTACCAAGAAATTTCTTCTTGAAACACCAAATGTACATTATAAGAGATTCATCTTTAATCCATTTCTTCCCATTTGTTCAAAGGCTTGAACTAAGTTTTTGACATGCTACTTATATGATTTGGCTTTTACCATCATATCATCAATATATGCCTCCATTGTCTCATCATTAAGTTATGCAATATTGTATTTAGAGCTCTTTGATAAGTTACTACAGTATTTTTTATACCAAAAGGCATTACAACCCATTCGAACATGCCAATTACTCTTGGACATCATAATGTTGTTTTTGACATATCATCCTCTGTAATACAAGATAATTGTATCTAGCATTTCCATCCATGAAGTTGACTATAATGTGACATGAAGTCGAATTGATCAACATATCAATTATTGGCATTGGGTATTCATCCTTTAGTGTTGCTTCACTTAAATTTTTGAAGTCAATGCACACTCCTAATTTTCCATTCTTTTTCATGATAGATTGTATTTGAAATTCATTTGACATATCTAGTAGTCTGGATGCACTTGGCCTTTAGCAGCCCTTTAATTTCTTCTTTAATTTTTAGTACAATTTCTAAAACAAAACTTCTTTTTATGTGGATGAAATCCCTTTTTAATTAGCAATATGTGTTCAACTAGATCTCAACTTAAACCTAACATTTCATTATAATTCCAAGCAAAGCCATCTTTATATTCTTTCAGTACTTCGACTATTCTTTGCTTTACATTTTTAGGTAAAAGTGTGTTGACATATGTCGGCCTTTCAGCATTTTTTATTCCTAAATTTACTTCGTGTAACGAGTCCTCACTTCGATTTTCTTCTAATTTCCTTTCAAAGGTATGATGGCATATGTTTGCCTTTTATGATTTTATGCAATCTAGGAATATTTTGACTTCCTTCTACTTAACAATATAGGCCGATAACTAAGTCAGATGGTTTTGAAGATCATTTATTAGTTTGTCTGATCGAACATGAGTTCACGGCCTTTAAGAATATGGAAAATCTTAAAGACTCCATGATACAAACTTTGACTTGTTCTGAGCCAAAATTATCTTTAACATGTAATGGTTTTACATTTGGATTATATATACACTTTGATTTCTACATTACACTATTGCAACTAACATGCACTATCATCAATTGAGATATATTCAATCTTACCTTCTTCATCCCACATAATCAACCTTTGGTGCATTATCAAAGGTGTTGCTCCAACAACATGGATCCAATGTTGACCTAATAGCAAATAGTAATTAGCTTTAGATGACACCACAACAAAGTTTGGCGATAAATCGACACTGTTAGCCTAGGTTATCCTAGCTACACATTTTCTTTGGTTTTGATGTGAAAAAATAATTTTCGTTTATATCACAATCTAACTATGTGTTTGCGTGTTTATTTGTTTTGTAAGTTCAAATTTAATCAAGTTTGCTCAAAATATCAACATTACTTCTAGGTTTTTATTTTATTTTATAGGATCTTTTGTATTTGAAATCTTATTCAAATTGCTTAATTATATTTTCTAAAATAACTTACAGTGAGGTAAAATAAATCATTTAAAATGAATTTTAAACAAAAGTTTTCACACAAACATTTTACATATTCCTTCACAAGTTAAATTTTTATAAAAACTATTTTTTTTATTGTGTCAATCAATTCATGTTGAAAACTTATGAAATGAACTTGAATTGATTCACCAATCGATTCATGAAGAAAGCTTTTCTTACAGAAGGTTTAGAACTTTTTCTAAATCGATTTTATGATCGATTCAAGATCTATTTTCAAAACACTATGAATTGATTCATCAATCAATTCAATGACTATAAATTGATTTATCAATCGATTCAATGATGAATTTTCACATGATCTGAATTGATTCATAAATTAATTAGTTAGTTACAAGTTTATTATAACTGCTAGAATTAATTCATAAATTGATTCAAAGATTGAAAATCAGTTATTTTTTTCTCAACTATAAATAGACCAAACCTTATATACTTTTCATAACACATTACAACGAAAACTGAGAAAAACCTAGAGCTTTCACTTGTTATTCTCTACCTGACCTGGTTTGAATGATTTAATCATTTCTTAAGCAATCTGAAGGAGATTTCTACTTAGCTAATTGAGATTTACATCTTAATTTTATTGCTTGTATTTTTAAACTTTATCTTGTTCTACTTTTTAGATTTCTAGGGATAGGAAGCTGGATACATAAGGAAAGGTTAATTTTTCCTTTGCATCCTTCTAAAATTGTGAGGTGGATTACAATTTGTAGATGGTGCATTAGAATTTTGTAAATGTTCTTAGCTGTGAGGTTGATCATAGTTAGGTTAGATATAGAATTTTTGTATTATAGGTCTGTAAGAATTGTGTAAAAATTCTTGTTGTGAAACTAGTGTGTAGGAGCCCTATTTTAAATCCTGTGTTAATAGAACTGATCATCTGATTGAGAATTAATCCAGTGGAGTAGACTTGAACTGCAATTTTAATTGAAGTTTAACCAATTTAAAAATTTGTGTGTTAATTCTTTTATTATTATTTTCTTGCTTCTGTATAATTTTTATTTCTGCACAAGATCTAGAATCTGATTTTTTTTGTTATATCAATCAATAATCAATTAATTGTTAACAATATAATTTGATCAAGAAAGTCTTTTGTTGTGCATATTCTACATATTGTGCATTTGCTTACAAAATAAAGTTAACAAGTACATCTCAATTTAACTCAATTGTTAAATTCATTTAAATCATAAAGAGTATAAATTTCCTTAATGGTAATAAGGGAAAGATCTTAATTTCTATGTACCTTTCGGGGACCAATAGACACCACCCTCAAGTCGACTTAACTAAAACCATGCCTTCTAAAGTAAACATGTTTCCATTAAAATTATTTACAATAATGTTAAATAGAATTAAGCCTTTTGGTGTTTTGCCAATTTTAACAAATGTTGATCAAGGTATTAGATTTATAGCTACTTCTTCATCTACAAACACTTAATTGATAGGTCAACCATCAATAGGTGCTTTGATGTGCAAAATTTAAAGATGATTTTTCATTTGGTCTATTGATCTTTCAAAGGTACCTAAGATATCTTCATCAAATTTAACTGCTTTAGTATAGTTATCATCTCTATGGTAATCATAAGAACAATCATGTTCATGAGATGCTGAAATGCAAGCAAAATACATACTATGTCAATTTCCATTTTCTGACCATTGCCTTAAGATACTTGCATAGGTCAATCTTTTCTTCTTCTTTTTTTGTTCCACTTAATCCCCCAAGTCTTTACAGAATTTGATTAAAATAACGTTCAAATTTCTATTTTCTTGAATAAGCTGCTTGTTTTTGCATTCTACATTTTTTAATCTTTATTAGAAGAGGTGGTTGATAATTTGGATTAAATCACTTGTTTTGTCCTTTCTAGAATTCAGGTTTCCATACCTATTTGTGTTTTTCTAAAGGCTTATTTTTTACCCATTGATTCACAAATGCATCATTGCGAGGTACTCGAGTTCTTATATGAAGCTACTTTCACATTTGTCAACTTTGTTTAATAATGAAAATCAATGCATTTAAGGCTAACTTTTCTTTCTTGTCATTCTTTTCAACCTCTCATATTATTTCTTTCTTTTTATTAGCTTTCTTTTGCTTTTGAGGTCAATTCTATCTTTATTTCTCTTCCTATATCAAAGTATCATCACCTCACCATAATATTTTTCATATCAGGGTTACAATTTTATAATTCCTCCTTCTACCTTGATTCTTTTTATGAATGATGTAATCAACTTACCATCTTTTAGATAAGCTTCAAGAATGAAAGGAGCATAAATGGATCATCGTATTCATGAATCCTGACCACATTGATCTCAAATATATTGATATCATTAGAATTCGTGCTCATTGAAGAAGGTCTATGTCAACTAAAATTTCCATTCATTTATCAAAAAATCAAAGATGTCCCTCTTTGATGGCTTTCTCAATCATCTTTCTAAAATGAGCACAACTGTTAGTCACATGGCCAAACATATTATGTTATTTGTAATATTTTTTATCTCTAATTTCTTCTTTTGTTAATATCATGTGGCCATCAAACAATTTGATCTATTTATCTTTCAATAGTAAGTCAAAAATTTGAT